>JANAVB010000685.1:45000-126234 GCA_029216955.1 Iris pallida | reverse complement strand
CCTCAGGACTTTTGGAATAATCCTTTAGATAAGGTTTCCCCGTTCGAGTAGCACTAACAAGTGCTTCTTCTTTCTCTTTTGGCTCTGTGTCAGAGGTAGACCCAAGAGAAGTCATATGACATGATTTAATCTTTCCAGCCTTCTTGGACTTTCGAGAAGAAATCTTTTGAGGAAAAGGAGATTCAAAATCTGCCACTAGATCAGGATGGATCCACATGATTTCTCCAGTCTCCAAAGTGATTGGCACTAATCCTTCAGACCGTGGAGGAGGAAGATTCACTATGTCAAGAGTTGCCTTGGGAATAGGAACGATCCCACCTTCAAGGAGTTGAGGAAGGAAATCTCCGAATTGCATAGAGACGACGTTGGAGGTGACGGTTTCTTTTGGAGTAAGAGAGACAGCTCCAGATTTAATCATTTCTTGGATCTTTCCTTTCAGTACATAACATGTACGAATTGTATGACCCAGCATTCTGTGATATGGACAGTATTTGGGATGATCTGTTTTACCAGCTTCATCAGGTTTTTGATCTCAGGTAATTGTATTTATTACCTTTCAGCAGACATTCAAAGATACCAAGGACATCGTCGTCATCAAAAGAATATTCTTCTTTGGGGCGAGGTGTTCTTGATTGTTGAGTTGTAGAGGCAGGAGTTTGAACATTTGATGCATCTTTGCTCTGAAGATTAACTTCAAGAGTTTCTTTTCCCTTGCGAGCATTGTTTTATTGTTAGCACCTTGTCCTGTTTCTTTAGGAGTCATCTGCACTCCTAAACCTTTGAAGGTTTCAGCACTGATTTCTGCAGCTTTGGCACTGACTATGAAGGAAGGCCAATCTTAAAATTGAGTGGACCCTGTCCACATACTGATTGGCAACAAGTTTGATTTGCACGTGTCAATGGTGACAGCATCAGGAGTTCCAAGAGGCATCCTCAGAGCTTCTCTTCGAAACCGTTTAATGTATTCCTCTGTAGTCATTATTTTTCTGCTTGATTCTAATAAGAGCAGACATAGTCATGTCATTAAGCCCTTCATAGAACCTTTCAAGAAACATCTGTTTGAAACCAGCAAATGAGGTAATGCTCCCATCTGGGAGACTCTATACCATTCATAAGCCGTTCCCTTGAGACATCCAATAAATACCCAAGTAAGGAGGGCATCACTTGGTTGCAGTTGATCAGTCATCACTTCAAAGTGATTAATAAACTGACTTGGAGAAGTGGTTCCATCATAGAATGAGATAGTAGGAGGCTTGTATTTAGGAGGATATGATACTTGCTTCCATTCTATCAGATAAGGCTGCTTGATGCCTAACCTTTGTAAACCATCCTTCTGTTTAAATGCCTCGAATTGAGTTTTGAGATTCTTCAATTCTTCAGAGACAACTCCCGAAGATTGTGGAGTTGTGGCTTGTAGAGAATAGTTGGAAGGAGGAACAGCATTGTAAGCACTACCCCCAGCTCCAGAGAGACTAGGATTTGGTTGAGCTGGTCCAGAAGTATTAGATTGTACTGCTGGAGGAACTTGTACTGCACTCATATCAGTGTGTTGGTATGGCATCTGGTACAGTCTGTCGATTTTGCATCTGTGTTGCCATGAGTTCATACATCGACTTCATAGTATCAGCCATAGACTTCATTTGTTGTTCCAAAGAAGCAATTCTTTGATCTTAAGGAGTCAAGGAAGAAGAAGGTTCATCAGTATTCCCATCAACCATAAAGTTGTGACTGTACGAGGAATTATTGATGAACTAGTAGATGTTGTATGCTCTGAATAATTGCTTCGTGCATCAAAGTCAATTATAGGAGAACTACCCCCAGTAGGAAGAGGTGGGAAGTTAGATTCTCCAAGGAATTCAGAATCAATTTCAGGGATCAATTTTTTTGACTAGAAGCCAGGACTCTTGCTCTGGTGTTTCTATATACTCCATCTGGACTATCAACTCTACCCCCGGTGTCCCGAGAAGTCATGTTGACAAGGCAAACAAGGCTCATCTTCATCAGGCATAGGTTCATACTGAATCCTATTGAAGACAGACTGTCGTTTAGTTTGACATCTGCATTGCATTGTGGCTCTTGGCTGGAAGTCACATCATGATCACCATGGTCTTGAACCGTTGATTGACTCTGCACTGAATTATGACTCTTGGATAGTCACATTCAGCATGTTCCTTTGACATAGAATTACTCCTTCTCTTCTGTTGAAGATATTCCCGTAAATCTGTTTGTGAAGATTGAGGAGTATACTTCATGTTCTTGGGTCTTAATGGCTCTTGATTATACAAAGAGTGATTAATGTGAGCCACATAATTTCTTGCATACTCTGCATCTGGATCTTTTATCTTCATATCCAATTGGTATGGTTTCTTAACACCAGAAGTGCTGAGTTTTGTTCTTAAATCAGTGGAAGGTAACACATTAATTTTGGAAACTGGAGTTTTTCCTCCATTGATCTGGATATTTGCAGAGAATGAAGAGTTGAACCACTCCTTTGATTAGGAGTTGGTAACAGACCCTCTTTAATGGACAGATTCTGTGCCCAATTTGAAGAAGTCATAGGAGAAGATATTAAGGAATATTTCTCTTAGACTCAATCAGATTTTGAGACATAGAATGTCCAGAAGGAAGAGTAGTCAAAAACCATCTTCTTTCCTTTGACTAACAAAAGTATCAGTCAAAGCTGTTCCTGAAGTAAAAACTACAGGAGCAGAAGAAACAACTAAAGAGTTATTCCTTTTCGAAGGGACTGTGTGGAAGACCACCCCCAGTTCTAGTAGAACTCGGTAAAAAGAAAGATAACTAAGGAATTCTTCTCTGATGAAATACACGCTGAAACGGATTTGGCTAAGGAACCATACTATAGCGTGACTTTTAATTTTAGAATTATACGCTGGAACAGATTTGGCTAAGGAGCCAGTACTGTCAGCGTGACTTTTAGGGTTGAATTCGCACGCTGGAACAGATTTGGCTAAGAAGCCAGTACTGTCAACATGACTTTTAGGGTTGAATTTGCACGCTGGAACAGATTTGGCTAAGGAGCCAGTACTGTCAGCGTGACTTTTAGGGTTAAATTTGCACGCTGGAACAGATTTGGCTAAGGAGCCAGTACTGTCAGCGTGACTTTTAGGGTTGAATTTGTACGCTGGAATAGATTTGGCTAAGAGCCAGTACTGTCAGCGTGACTTTTGATTACTGTCATCTTCGAGCGCACAAGAGTGTGCGTGCTTGCAGTGGAGTCCTTGCCAGAGGTAGGAGTAGACACTGTGGCAGAGACTTCACCATTGACTGCCAACCGATTCTTAGGGACATAGACAGAGTGTCCCTTCGACTTGGCAGTGATAATGGAGGCTGGAGTGGGCTTGCCACCCTTAGCCCGCTGCATTTCTTCATAGGCGAGTTGATCGAATTTGATCGTCATCACCTTCTTCGTCGAGCCGATTGACGAAGTGTCGCATTGAGTTGTTACCATCTCAGAAGAGGAGATGATTTTCCCCAGCAGAGTCGCCAATTTGTTTTCCATAAAGAAATTCTCTTATTTTTGTATTTCTGGGAAAATTATAACTGTAGGAATCCGATCTAGAAGACGATCGCTTTATCCCTTGGACTATGCGAAGAAGAAAAGCTCTCAAAATTTTGACAGTAGATATCAATGTATCTGTACAATGAATGAGAAAAAACTCTATTTATAGAGTCAAGAATAATAACTGAAAATAACTGTCTTCACAGCCTATGCCTAGTTAAAAATCACGCAGGATTTAACATACACAAGGCTGTGAGCAGTTACTGGACGTGGCCTGTAACTGTTGGACACATGGCAATCATGCATGAATCGTGTACAAGTTACATGACACGCAAGCGAGAGATCAGTGGCATGGCTGCCACGTACTCCAATTTGATGAAATCCACGCAGATTTGTTGAAGACGAAATCCACGCGAACTCGGTGTAGAAAGCTTCAAATCCACGCAAACTTGGGGCAGGAAGCTTCAGGATCCACGCAGACTTCGAGGCAAAGAACTTCAAAATCCACGCAAACTTGAGGAAGAAAACTTCAGAATCCACGCAAACTTGAGATGAAGATCACAAATACACGCAGACTTGAGATAGAACTGCCAGCTGTCTTGATTCGGCGTGTCTCGACTGACACAAAATCTCTGACAGTGATTGTTTTGTCAGTCGCATTAAATGACAAGAAACCCTTTTGGTATGCCAACTCGACGAAGGCTGAGTCTTGCTGAAGAAGATTTCGAAAATCACGCGATAGACGGCGATGATCTCTCGAATTCTGTGTATACGTGGCATACGAAGAGATTCTTCGACTGTCGTGTTGTCATAATTACTCTTTGGCAAATGATGAGCTGTCTCCCAGCGTGATTTGTTTATATTGTCTGGATCAACTGAGCGTGACTTTGACTCTGTCTTGATCAACTCAGCGTGACTTTTATTTTTGAGGCCTCACCATACTACTCAGCCGCATGGGCACCCATCTACCCCGTATAGATGAGTACCCATCTACTCAGCCGCATGGGATTCTGTTCACCCAGCCGCATAGATGAGTACCCATCTACTCAGCCGCATGGGCACCCATCTATCCAGCCGCATAGATGAGTACCCATCTACTCAGCCGTATGGGATTCTGTTTACCCAGCCGCATAAATGAGTACCCATCTACTCAGCCGCATGAGACTCATTCACCCAGCTGCATAGATGGGTATCCATCTACCCAGCCGCATAGATGGGTACCCATCTACTGCCGCATGAGACCCCATCCACCCTTGGCCATAATTTAATATTTCTGGCCGCGTGTGATCAGCATTGGCCGCATGGGTTTGATTAAATGGGCCGCATGGATTTGATCAAGTTGCATGCACTTTGCTTACGTAAGAAATTTATTTGCATGCAATGCATGCTTTGCTGCATGCTTGTATATTTAAGTAATAGCTTGGCCATTAGTTGGCCATTTAATTATTGTATGGCTACTATTAATAAATTGGCCGACATGCATCAGCTTTACATGCTTATAATTAATTGTTGCTGGCCGCATGACTTTGCTAGAAACACTTGTAGCCGCATATGGCCATTGCCAATTGCTCAGCCGCATATGGCCAAGTGAGCTGCATGGCCTTAGGCATTAGCATTAAATAATTGCATGCAGCCTGTTTTGAGCCGCATGGCCATTTAAATTAATTGCTTGACAAATGTCACTCCAGATTGTCACTATAATGATTGTCACTCCAGATTGTCACTATAATGATTGTCACTCCAGATTGTCACTATAATGATTGTCACTCCAGATTGTCACTATAATGATTGTCACTCCAGATTGTCACTATAATGATTGCCACTCCAGATTGTTACTTGACCTGATTTCTTATATTTATCTTGCCGATAAATGGTGAGAGAAACCAAGTTCCGTTCAGACGAAGGGTTACAACCCCGGTCCTTGTTTGGTTTACGGGTTGTAACCTGGCTATCTGAATAGTCCCATGGTTATCTCATCGTATATCATCCTGTCATGTTTTCTTTCCATATGTCCTGTCTTTTAGTGATTCTATACAAGATTGTCTTTTATAATTATCCATCATGCTTTTTCTTAAATTACTGTCTCTTATTATGTAATTATACTTTTGTGCTAATTGCTGGTTTAGTTCTTAAGTGAAGCCTTCTTTGTGGCACTTGCTTTTCCTGGGTCTGACCCAGCTGGTTTTGTATGGCCAGATTCTGGAGCAGCAGCAAAGGATCCACCTGCTTTCCAGCCCGATGGTGACCGCCAGGCGTAACCTGGGCAACGATTGGGTTTCTTTTGTCCTCCCACTGTAATTGTAAATTATTCTTTTGAGGCGTTTAGCCGACGAGCACCTGTTAGCTCGATGCACTTTACTTCTGTCTGCCTACGGGCTGTAATCATGATTGGCAACTCGAGGTTGATTATGTATGACTTAACTCTTGCTAGTCCTTACATTCTGTACGACTAGCTTCATGATCATCTGGATATGTAATGTTGGGGTGCCTTACAATTGTATATTTGGTGATCTGATATCTTGTGATTATTATTAGTTGGTTGAGATTGAGACAATAGGCCATTTTGACCCTAAGAGACTGATGGATTTTAGTAAAACCCTCACATATCTAGACAGCCGTGACCGTATAGTGGAATGGTTGCCATTTCATTATACGTAGCTGGCTGTGTCCGCCCCCGTTCTTCAGTATTCTGGTTCTGGGGCGTGACAACAAACTTTCCTGAGCCGCATGAGTCCACGTCCTTGCCCCTGCTAATATTTAATTACCACATGTATGCTTGCGCCACATTAATTTAAGTGTGTTCCCTGATACGATAGTGACCTGTTGTGGTGTATTTTTGACCTGACATGATAGTGGCCCGCCGTGGCGCATCCATGACAGTAAACTTGACATGATATAATTGACATGATATACCTGACATGTTAGTGGTCCGCTGTGGCGCACTCTTGACATGATAAACCTGACATGATATATCTCGATATGCTGTTGCGACGACTAGCTTGACATGACAAGAATGAATGACCTGGACACCGTGGACGATTGTGCTTGTACAAATGAACCCGTCTTGTCTTGCATAATGTCTAGGACAGGGACCCCTGAGTACCACGGTCAGGGGTACTTACTAAAATCGACTAAGGCTAATTACTAGAATAATCCAGTAGTCATAAAGAGATTTTTCCAGCTACAGGCAATCCCGTTATCTGGACGCCCCACTTGGGATCTGTAGCCTGCCGTCGAGTAGGGCACATTTTTAGCACACTGTCATGTGTTGCACCCTCTAAGTCACCTAAGGGTACATGCGTTTCCTGGACGATGTACCCACTTGAATTCAACCCCTAATTGCGTCCGGATAGCCTGGATGGTCTGCAGGGCTTCTGGTTGTGGAACAATCTCATTGCATCTTGTTAGTAACTAGGCTTGTGATAACCCTAGTTAGTTAAAGTATCAAGCCATACTTATTGCTTGGCCGTGATTGTTGGATGAGGAATAACCAGTCTAGTCTTGTCTTGATCCTGTACAAGATTGTTACATGTCCTGATTTCTTATATTATCTTGCCGATAAATGGTGGAAGAAACCAAGTTCTGTTCAGACGAAGGGTTACAACCCCGGTTCTTGTTTGGTTTATGGGTTGTAACCTGGTTATCTGAATAGTCCCATGGTTAACTCATCGTATATCACCTTTCATGATTTTCCTTAATTACTGTCTTTTATTTTGTAATTATATTTCTGTGCTAATTGCTGATTTAGTTCCTAAGTGAAGCCTCCTTTGTGGCACTTGCTCTTTCTGGGGTCTGACCCAGCTGGTTTTGTATGGCCAGATTTCAGAGCAGCTCCAGAGGATCTACCGACTTTTCAGTCTGATGGTGACCACTAGGCGTAACCAGGACAACGAGTGGGTTATTTTTGGCTCTCCCATTCTATTGTAAAAATTATTCTTTTGAGGCGTTTAGCCGGCGAGCACGTGTTAGATCGTATTGCACCTTTATTTACTGTCTGCCTACGGGCTGTAACATGATTGACAGATCCTAGGGTTGATCATGTATTGACTAAAACTCCTGCTAGTCCTCACATTTTGTAATGACTAGCTTCATGATCAACTAAATATATAATGTTTGGGACGCCTTACTATTGTATATTTGGTGATCTTACATCTTGTAACATTTACTTACTTGCTTGCGATTGAGACACTAGGCTTGTTATTGACCATAAGAGACTGACGGATTGTAGTTAAACCCTCATATAACTAGACGGTCGTGAACGTATAGTGAGGTGGATTCCATTTTATTATACGTAGCTGGCTATGTCCGCCCCCGCTCTCCAGTATTCTGGTTCTGGGGCGTGACATAATTAATAATATTTTAATCACAAATAATTTATAATTTAGTAATTTAATAATTAATATATTATACTAATTTTAATTAATAATTTATTAATCAACATTATAGTCTTAATTAATAATTTTACGGTTCATCAATTAAATATTTAATTATAACCTTTATTAATCATAATTATAATAATTTATTAATCACAAATATAATTATAATTAATAATTTATGTCAATTATAATCTTAATTAATGATTTATTAGTCTAAATTATAAACTTAATTATAAATATTAATTTACTATTTTATTATAATCTTAATTAATAATTTATTAATCATAATTATAATCAGAATTAATAACTTATTATTTAATAATTTAATAATTTAATATATTATTAAAATTAAAATTAATAATTTATTAATTGTCATTATAATCTTAATTAATAATGTATTAGTCATAACTATTATCATAATTATAATAATAATTTAATTATTAATCATTAATTTAATTATAATACTTAATTAATAATTTATTTATTTATTTTTTATTAATTAATATATTATTATCATAATTATTAATCATAATTATAGTTTACAAAATTCTATGTTTTGTTGGAGTTGGATTTGAATTTTGGATTTCCAAATCCAAATCCAAGTACAAATCCTTGTTACCAAAGAAGTCCTTAGACGATATGTAGTATGAACTCTAGTCAATTCACTACTATACTAACAAATTAAAAAAAAACTAACTTCATCCACATAGATAAATAATGTATAAACTGGCCTTGTTTTGTTCGCGGAATGGAAGGAAAAGAAAATCCTGTTTGCTTACCATTTATAACTCAGTTTCCTGAGTTATAAATGAAGCCCTCCCTCAAACAACGTTGGACAACCACCACTTCGAATATTACATTAAAATAGCTTTTTTTTATGGTGTCCACTTCTTAATGGTGCTTGGAGGCATGCCTCCAAGGGGGCTCGAACCCGCGCCACTGCGCCAGGGTGCTCCACCGTTCCCAACGGACTACGGCCACTAGGACTTAAAAGTAGCTTTTAGGAAACAGAAAAAAACATGTTCTCTAAGAGGTGTTTCCCAAAATATGTGGGGCGGGCACATTTTTCACCCCCACTCCCCAACAGACTCCCAACTCTCTCTCTCTCTCTCTCTGCTCGTTTTCTTCTTACAAAAAAAACCTCCATGGCAGCGGTGGTGGAGGACCTCCATGACGGCAAACTGGAGGCCACAACGAGACGTTGCGTCGGTGGACCTTACGCCGACGACCTCACGAGAGCCGGCGGCCTTGGAGGCCCTCCTCGAGCTCGACCGACCACTGGAACTCCTCCCTCCTCCCTCTCTTGAACTCCTCATGCTCGGCCGCCTCCTCCCACCTCGAGCGCGACGGTGACAAACGACGGTGACGAGCTTTAGGGTTAGGGTTTTGGGACGGGTGCGACCCGACGACCTCCTCCTCTCGCCTCGAGCTCGGCTGGCTTCCTCTTTCCGCCTTGAGCTCAGCCAGCCGTCTCCTCCCGCCTCGAGCTCGACCCACCGGCCGCCTCCTCCCGCCTTTGGCCGCCTCCTCTGCTCGACTGCGACTCGGCGGCGGAGTCGAGTCCTCCTCCGGTTGCCTGCTAGCCGGCAGCGGTGTCTGGGTCCTCCTCTCGACTGCGAGCCGTTGGCGGTGTCGAGTCATCGTCGAGCCTCGATATCTGTGGTGGACACGTGTGTCGGATCCAAAAAATATATTTATTGGACATAGATGGACACAGAATAGCGTGGACATGGTTAAGAAAATAACTCTCTAAAAATATTTTACCAAACAGAATCTCCAAAAAGAAAATTTTAAATCACTTTCCAGATGAAAGTAACCAAACGCAAACTTAGAATAACTCTATTCAGAAAACTTATAACTTACTTTCAGAAAACTGTTTTCAGAACAAAATTTCAAAAAGTCTATCCAAACGGACCCGTTTTTGCATTTATTTTCCTTTAAAAAATTACAATTCCCATTTTTTTCCCCAGTATTTGAAAATGCCAACAAATTTGAAAAAAAAATTAATAATTCAATGTGAAAAAATGATTCTTTACCGGGAGCTATATTCCATGATCTAGAAATAGCACGAGGTCTACCATCGCAGATAAAGATTTATGCAGTTTGTTATAACAAGCTGTGGGGAAAGGCAAGAACCAAAAATTGGGTTCTTTTGAAAGACAATAAAAATTAATTTTTATTATATATTATATTTTTAATATATTTTATTAAAAATATTATTTGAAAGACGATATTTTGAAAAAAAAATTGGATAATAAAAAATAAATAAATACATTGACCTCCTATATTTTATTAGTATTACAAGGACTGCCTCTATTATGAAAATAATAACACTGATCACCCCTCTCTTATATAAATTTTATAAAACACATAGGTGGTCAGTGATATAAGTTTCTATAGAATATATAACCTACATGGTTCATTATAATTAGTTTCAAAGTAGGAGTAATTTATGTATAGTAGTGTATGTAATAAATGTAAAACATATGGATATTTAACTTTAAAAAAATTCAAAACCAAACCTGGAAGAAATGGACGAAGAACTAGTCTAATATTTTTTTCTTCTAAGAAACTTTCGTTGCTTTTCTAACCATGAATGTCCAGTTGTCCATCTTCAAAGCATGGAAACAACCCTCTTACAAAGTTGTTAGGGAATTGCAATTGCCATTTTTTTTAACAGTATGTTTGAAATTTTAAAATTAATTATCCAAACTATCATCAATTTATTACAGTTTTTAAAGATAAAATTTATAGGGAAGATTTATGAAATGCCCAAAAACTAAAAAAATTTTATGTAAAACCCACCGCTAAAAAAACTTTCATCGCGTGCCCAGAATTAGAGAAACTTATCCAAAGCGGGTTCCAAATGACCCTTTTGCCCTTCCTTTTAATTTATTGAAAACACCCACGAAACTGCTCTTAAAAAAAAGTTTCGATACTTCATCTTCTTCCTTACGCTGCTCACTTTCGAATCTAGGTTTTCTCCTCAAAAATCTTCAAAAACTCGTCGAAAAATTTCGGAAAAACTGAGACAAACGACAAAAATGCTAAAACGGAGGTCCAAACATCATTTTTTTGCGAATCTAAAATTTCGGAAGGCCGTCTAACCGTGAAACTGTTACTTTCAGTCTCCTCGACGATACGCTCATTTTGCGACAAACGGGACCTCGTTTCGACCTCCCAGTCAAAAGTTATGGCCCTCCAAAGTTTCAGCTGACCATAAAATGCAGGAGAATGGCCATTCTCCGTGTTAGAACACGAAAAATGTTAATTTCACATGAGGGTGGTCATTCTCCGTATTAGTAACACGGAGAATGGCATTCTCCGTCTTAATTTACACGGAGAATGACCATTCTCCGTGTTAGTAACACGGAGAATGACATTCTCCGTCTTAATTAAGACGGAGAATGTCATTCTCCGTCCTGAAAGTTACACGGAGAATGGCCATTCTCCGTCATAATTTAGACGGAGAATGGTCATTCTCCGTCTTAGTTTACACGGAGAATGGTCATTCCAGTGTTAAAACGCAAGAGAATGACCATTCTCCGTGTTAGAAACACGGAGAATGCCATTCTCCGTGTTAAATAAAACGGAGAATGTCATTCTCCGTGTTAAATAAAACGGAGAATGACATTCTCCGTCTTAATTTAAACAGAGAATGTCATTCTCCGTGTTAAATAAAACGGAGAATGACATTCTCCGTCTTAATTTAAACGGAGAATGGCCATTCTCCGTGCTACATTAAGACGGAGAATGTCATTCTCCGTCTTATTTAACACGGGGAATGACATTCTCCGTTTTATTTAACACGGAGAATGGTCATTCTAGTGTTAAAACGCAGGAGAATGACCATTCTCCGTGTTACTAACACGGAGAATGCCATTCTCCGTGTTAAATAAAACGGAGAATGTCATTCTCCGTGTTAAATAAAACGGAGAATGACATTCTCCGTCTTAATGTAGCACGAAGAATGGCCATTCTCCGTTTAAATTAAGACGGAGAATGTCATTCTCCGTTTAAATTAAGACGGAGAACGGCATTCTCCGTTTTAAATAAAACGGAGAATGGCATTCTCCGTGTAATTTAGTTTTTTTTCATGAACAAAGAGTTTCGTTCTTCTTTCAAAACGATAATAATTCTGATGGAAAAGAAGAAGAAAGATATTATCTCCACAGTTGACCTAATTGTCGAAAAACTTCAAATGTCTCCACGATGAAGATGAAGATGAAGATGATGATGATGATGATGATGATGATAATGACGAGCGATGATCTGAGTTCGACTGAAGAAAAGCACACCGAACTACGAACGATCTTTGCGATCTCTGCTGAAGATGAGAGCAATAGAATTCAGATTTCCAGTGAAGAAGAAGAAGACGAAAATCATAATCCAGATCTGAGTTTTTTGAATTCAAATACATATAGATGACCAATTCGCGCGGAGGGGTAGTTTCGGTATTATAAAAATAGCAGTTTCTAGCGGGTGGCATCTAAAAGGGAATCTTGGAATATTTAACGTGAAAATACTTAATTCTGGGTATTTCATAAAACTTATCCAGCGGGTGGGCATTTCATAAAAGCCCACCCCGAAATTGGATTTCTCAGCAATTTCCAGAAATTTATAACTTCTTTCATAACTTTTTTTTAATAATCCCTTTTTAAAATTAGTTAACCTTTAAAAACTTTGATAATTACATTATTTTTGTTAAGCCTTGCTAGGCTACTGGACCCGCCAACTAAATTACGCATAGGCCTCGTTTGGTTCGCGGAGTCATCAGATATAAAAAAGGAAAGTGATTGCTTTCTTATGTTTGAGTGTCAAAGGAATTGAGGAGGAAAGGAAAGTGATTTTCAATGGAAGAAAAATTAGGGAGAAAAGTAATTTTATCCATCCAAGTAAGGAATCACTTTTCCACATTCAAGTATTCACTTTCATTTCCAAATTCTCTGACACTTCCAAATATCAGAAAAAAAAAATCAACGTGAATTATAATTTCTCAAAAAAAAAAAGATTCCTTCAATTCCCGAAACCAAACGAGGCCATACTTTTTAGGAAAAATTTGAGTGGCACCCCACATTTGTTACTCTTATTTAAGGTGCACCCCACATGATTACATTAATGCATAACACCCCCCACTTCATACGTTTTCCGTCGGAGACTAACGGTTGACCGATTTTGGGTGTTATTTGTGACCAAAATAACCCTCACGTGATCCAGGTAGTGACATTAAATGGAAAAACCCTAAACTACCCTCTCTCCTTTGAATGACCCTCTCTCTTCCCAACAGAAACCCTCTCATTCCAAAACCCACCTCTCTCTCTTCCACTCCCTCTTCTCTCCCGTCGTAATTCCCCCCGTCACCGCACGTCGTGGTCGTAGCAAAGACCCAGGTATGAAACCGACCTCGCTCTTCTCTCCCTTCTTTCTCTTTCGCATAACCACGCTGAAATACCGATCGTTTCCCTTTCTTTCCGATTTTTGTCAGTCGAAACGTCCAGGAGAGTCCATGGCGAACCAAACACCCAAGTACACCCATGGCGAACCCTTTCTTTCCCTTTCTTTTCCATCTTTTTATTCGATTATCTTTCGTTTTTCAGGATTTTTCATAAATTGTACACTGAAAAATATTTGTATTTGTTTACATTTGTTAAAGTGATTAGGGTTTTTCCTAAAATTGTGCACTGGAAGCGTTTTTAGGTTACGAATTAGGGTTTCTTTCCCTTTCTTTTCCATCTTTTTATTCGATTATTTTTTGTTTTTCAGGATTTTCCATAAATTGCACACTGGAAATTACTTGTATTTCGTTATTGTATGAAAGTGATTAGGGTTTTTCCTAAATTTGTGCACTGTTAGAATTTTTAGGTTACATATTAGGGTTTCTTTCCCTTAAATTGTACACTGTATGTAAGTAATGTTTAATGTATGAATTTAATCACTGTATGAAAGTAATCTTTAATGTATGACTATAATCACTGTAGGAAAGTAATCGTTTTTAGGACTTTTCCTTAATTTGTATATCTGAAATTAGGGTTCAAATGTATTGTTTGTCTATAACAGTGTGAAATGTAGTGTTCATATGTGAATTTAGGGTTCAAATGTGAAATGTAGTGTTCAGAAATGTGAAATGTAGTGTTCATATCTGTATGTAGTGTTCATATGTGAAATTAGGGTTCAAATGTTAAATGTAGTGTTAATATCTGTATGTAGTGTTCATATGTAGTGTTCATATGTGAAATTAGGGTTCAAATGTTAAATGTAGTGTTCATATCTGTATTTAGTGTTCATATGTGAAATTAGGGTTCAAATGTTAAATGTAGTGTTCATATCTGTATGTAGTGTTCATATGTGAAATTAGGGTTCAAATGTTAAATGTAGTGTTAATATCTGTATGTAGTGTTCATATGTAGTGTTCATATGTGAAATTAGGGTTCAAATGTTAAATGTAGTGTTCATATCTGTATGTAGTGTTCATATTTGTATTATACAGGAAGTACATGCTTAGGGTCCATTTTAAGGGTAGTTCAATTGCTGTTGAAGTGGATCCAGACTTTATTAGCCTGCTGGATTTACCCTATACAGTTGAAAGTAACCATTTAGAGGGGGTTTATAAGTACTACTGGATTGATGACTTGAAGAATGGGAAAACAGTGGAGCTCCTCACTGATGCTGGGTTGTTGGACATGTTTAGTAAACAACTTCCTGACAAGAATGGAGAGATACACATATTCTTAGAAGAATATGGCAACCCTGCAATTGA
The DNA here is from genome assembly GCA_029216955.1 of Iris pallida. Lineage (NCBI taxonomy): Eukaryota > Viridiplantae > Streptophyta > Magnoliopsida > Asparagales > Iridaceae > Iris > Iris pallida. The sequence goes on along the minus strand of JANAVB010000685.1, from coordinate 111,581 downwards.
AGAGCAACAGCCTACTGAGTTATTAACACCAAGAAAGACTAGGAGGATTAAGAAATTAGCCCACAAACCAGTTAGAAAACATGTCTAGGGTCTTCATGAGGAGCAGTTGGGTCCACTACCTAATGACAGTGATTTGGACCTTCCTGAGGAGGAGTTGGATCAAATGCCCACAAGGCTCTTAACTGGTGGCTTAGATGCAGTTGCTGGAGGGTCTGACCAAGTAGCTCCTACACAGACAGAGGGTCAGGAAGAATATGGCACACAGGCTGAGACACAACTTCATGGAGATGAACCCCATGGTGAGGAAGACTTTGACACACAGGGTGAGGAAGCAGTAGGCAGACAGGGTGAGGAAGGAGTAGAGGTTGAAGAAACAGATGATGAAGAGTATGTACCATCAATTTCAGATGATGAAGTAATGTCAAATAATGTTCACATTCCAGAACCAGATGTGGAAGAATGGGGGGAAGAAACAGAGTTCCAGAGGGAAGAGCTGCAGAGAAGAAGAACAGTTGCAATTGATGAACTTGATGATGAAGAAGAATACCAAAGCTGTGACTCAACTGATTCTGAAAAAGCTGGGGATGAATTTGATGACTTGTACAATGATGAGGAGATGGGTGAGGAGGAATACAGAGTTCCTGGGGTGAATGATCTCTACCTAGGCCAGCAGTGGATGAATCCAAGTGAATGCAGAATGTATTTAAGGTCATATGCTATAAAGAAGAGGTTTGAAATTAAATATGTGAAGAATGAAGGGGTGAGGATATGGGGTGTGTGTCAAGAGGAAACCTGTCCATGGATGTGCAGGGTGAGGATCTCACCAGATAAGACTACTTGTACACTGAGACAACTTAATGAAGAACACACTTGCAAGCACTCCTCCAAGCTGCAGAACAAGATGGCAAATAGCAAATTCATCTCTCAGGTCTTAGAAGAGGACATTAAGGCACACCACAGTTCATGGAAATCAAAGGATGTTCAAAAGCAGATGTGGGCTAGGTTTACAGTGAAAGTCTCCTATTGGAATGCACACAAGGCCTTATTCAGAGTGAAGGAGATGATGTTTGGGGGTTATGATGAGAGTTACAGAAAAACCCCTGAAGTTGCAAAGCAGGTATTGAGAACCAACCCTGGTAGTGTAGCCTATTGTGGGAATGTTCCTGGGACAACAGAGTTTGCTTATTTATGCATAGGGTATGAGGCAAGCTTCACTGGATTCAGAAATGGGTGTAGACCTTTAGTTGGTTTAGATGGGTGTCATTTGAAATGGAAGTATGGTGGGGTATGTTTATCTGCAACAGCTTTAGATGGCAACAATGGGTTGTTCCCACTTGCCATTTACCTCTGCACATCAGAAAGTGAAGCTACATGGGTCCATTTAGAACAGATGGACTGTTGATGTCAATGAAAGAAAATGTGACTGTTGTGTATAGGATTTAACTGGAATCCCCTGTGTGCATGATGTTGCTGCACTGCTACCTAGCAGGCCTACATAGTTAATGTAAGTATCATATTTCAGAGTTTGTCTAATATCATATTTCAGAGTTTTTCTTACTTATACACTAATCAGAGTTTTTCTTGCTGAAGGTTCACAAGTCCCTATGGGGTTCTGTAAGTTTCTCTTAATACCAAATGTCCCTTATGTAGGCTTCTCTGTACTTTAACTAATCTGTAGGCTATGGGATTCAGTAGGCTATTGGATTCTGTAGGCTTCTATAGGTTTCTGTAGGCTTCTCGTTATGTAGGCTTCTCTTTACTTTCACTATTCTGCATGTTGCAGCCACCATATGAGGTTGGTCCACCTGGTAGACATAGGCAACCTGGGAGACCAAAGACTGTTAGAAGGAAGGAAGCAGATGAGGCACCAAGACCTGCCAAGAAGCAAAGGATTTGTGGAAGGTGCAAGCTACCAGCTCATCATAATGCAAGAGGGTGCCAAGGAGGACCAGTTGGGGGAAACACTAAAAAACCAAGGGCACCATATCCACCAAGACCACAAAAAGAACCAAGACCTGCAAAGCTACCAAGGAGTACAAACCATGTTTACAAGAGACCAAAGGTTTCAAGGGGAAGGAGGAAGGCACCACAGCAATCAAGTGATTCCAATGCAAACCAAGGAGTTCCAGTGGAAGATTTGATACAACATAATTTAGCCAATGTACCTGGAAGGGCTGATGGCATTATAGGATGTCTACCACCAAGGGGCTCAAACAACTCAGTTTTCAGACCACCATGGAGAGTCAATAGCAGCAGCAGTAATGTGCAGCAATAGCACATTAATGTGGTTTCAACAGTTTGTGCAGTGAACATTTTGTGAAGTGAACAACTCATCTTTGTGCAGTGAACATTAATGTGAAGTGAACAACTCATCTTTTGTAATCTGCAGTAGAAATATGCAGTTAGTGAGCCCTTATGTTGAACATTTTATGATCTGCAGTTGAAATATACTGTTAGTGAGCTGCAGTGAATATTTTGTCATCTTTTGTAATATGCAGTACAAATATACTGTTAGTGATGTAATGTGCAGTTAACTTGAACATTTTCTGAAGTAAGAATGCAGTTGTTTTGTCTTGAAATGCAGTTCTTTCATCTTATGCATTTCTTTTCTCTTGTGCAGTTCTTGTACATTATGTAAAGTAAAAATGCAGTTGAAATGCAGATTGTAATCTTGAAATGCAGTTCTTTCCTCTTGTGCAGTTCTTTTGCAGTTGAAATGCAGTTGTCTTTGATCTTGTTATATATCTTGTTAGATATCTGCAGTTGAATTGCAGATTGTTTTGTTACATATCTACTGTTAGTGAGCTGCAGTTCAAATATACTGTTAATGAAGAATTTCATATACAACAGATTGTAATCACCATGCAAAGTTAGATATCTACTTCTTTACAGAAGTCTTTTGTAAAGTTACATATTGTATGCATTCTTTTGCAGTTCAAATATACTGTTTTGTTACATATTTACAGATTGTAATCTCCTCTTTTGTAAAGTAAAGTTAGATATCTACTTCTTTCAACATGCAAGAATTTCATATTTAAATACAAGCAACATTTTTCCAAAGTTACTTTCAACAAACAATTCATAGCACCAATTTTCCAGAATTTCTGATTTACATAGCAACATTACATACCAACATTTTTTCCAAATTTTCTACACAACTCTTCTAAAGTTGTGTTCAATACAATTTGTACAGGAATTTCAGAGTTACTATCACTAGTTGTAGCCTCGTTCAACCATTGGAATGCATTGTTACACTTCATGCATTGCAAGAATCTTCTTCCCTTGCTGTGACTCCTCTTGGACATTAAGATGACTCTCCTTCCTCCACAATTTGGATTAGGGCAAATGGTTTCCCTCCAAAGACAATTTTTTCTCCAATGACCTAACTCACCACAGGTGAAACAACCTTCTCTTTGAGTGGTTGAAGATGAAATTCCTGAGCTTGAACACAACAGAGCAACATCCAGCCATTGAAAATCCGAGCAGATGGGGCATTTCAAAAATTTTCGACCGGGATTGCCTTCGGTTCTGGACTTCGAAACGTACCTAATCCCCTTGCAACCTCCGATCTTGCATGGTGAGCTCAAATAAGCACATTCGTCTGCAAGATGGGTGTTCATCGAGCATATTTGACATTTGTCCTAAACAAAATTGAAAATCTCACGAATTGAGACAGAGAAACCACAAAAGCAAAGGCTTTCATACATTAAAGGAAAAAAATTAGGTCAATTTTACATTACCTTGCTTCCAAAGTCGGCCATGGAGCTCGGATTTGAAAGGGGGGAGGAATGCTTCGGGTTTAGGTCAGAGCTGAAGGAGAGAAGAGAGAGAACGTTATTCCTAATGTAGGGAAGAAGAAAGGGCAATTTAGGTAGTTCATATTTACATTTTACTCACCTGAACTCACCTGGATCACGTGAGGGTTATTTTGGTCACAAATAACACCCAAAATCGGTCAACTGTTAGTCTCCGACGGAAAACGTGTGAAGTGGGGGATGTTATGTATTAATGTAATCATATGGGTTGCACCTTAAATAAGCGTAACAAATATGGGGTGCCACTCAAATTTTTCCTACTTTTTACGCTACTGGAACAGCCGTCTAATTTACGCCGGTTTGTTAGGCAACTGGGCCCACTAACTCTTACTTAAGTACTCTCCTCTCCTTCTTCCCGCTTTTTTTGATTGTGTATTGTGTTTCAAAAAGCGGGTAGCGAATTAGGGAAAAAGAAAACCCTAGAAATTGGCACCGAGCTCCGAAAATGGAAGAAATCAACGAGGAATTCGAGTTCTTCCTATTTTCTTAGGGTTTCAAGTAAGTTCCTAGAAAAATCTCTATTCGATTCTATATGTAGATCTGTAAAGTTCTCTATTTCTATGTGAATTTGTGAAATAATGAAGATACGAATCGGGAAATATATCAAGATCGCAATGATACGTTAAGAATTTGAATTCTAAGTAAATTTTCAAGTGATTTTATGCGTCAACTCTCGATTTCTACTAATTCTATGTCAAATAACTAAGAAAACGATTTCGTTGTCAATCCAGATGCTGGTCGAAGAAGGACTGAATTGGGAATGCAAGAGGAATTTGAGTCCATTGCATCCTCTAAGTAAGTTTTGACTCAGTTTCATTGAAATTTCATACGTAGATCTCTAATTACATTATTTTTTGGGGTCAAATAATGATTATAATAAATACAAAGAGTGTCGAATGTTTCCGATGTCATATATGTTTTCATGAATTTCAACGCTTACTATGATGGTGGTTAATCTTTAGAACATGCTTTACATATATGTAAATAGTGCAATTGTCTACGCCTATGATTTTTATGGGAAAAGGAACTGGTTGGTGGTGAAATATTAGGAATCCAAGGGTGCAAAGAGAGCGGAAGTTAAAACTGCACGCCGGCGCAAGGAAATTAATGTGATTAATATTACTTCTTGCTTTTATTTGTACCATAGCCGATCCCAAAATTTCTGGAATGATGCTTTGCTGTTGTTGCTCTGATCTGTACAGTGAACTAATCTGTATAATGAACCGTACATAAATCCAACATGCTATGTATAGACCTCCTTCATTTTATAGGATATCTCTTGCAAATTAATTTGAGTAGAAGGATTCTCCCACTGGAGGAGCGCGAGGATCTGCTTCTCCAGCTTGTTTACCTTTCTCAATAGTTCTCCGATGCAGTAAGCAATGGTAGACGTGCATAGCACCAATTGGTTCTTTGACTCGCCTAATACATTCACATCAAGCTTCTTCATCACTATTTCTATATGCTGTAGAAAAGAAGCAACAAGTTTACGACAATCCTCTTCATCGGCACTTAAAGTCCCTGTTCTCTGAGGATCTGGTTGTTTCCCTAGCTCAATGTCGCAGCAACTAGTTTTCTTCTTCAACTCCTTTTGCAGTTCCTCTACTGAGTTGACACACATAATATCCTCAAAAAATTTAATTGAAGCACCAAACAACTCCTTGAAGTGATCTAAATCTCCTTTAATTGCTTCCTTGATCTCATTCCCATGAGATTCTTGAACCAGGAGCTCCATTCCATGATCTAGAAATAGCACGAGGTCTACCATCTCAGATAGAGATTTATGCAGTTTGTTGTAACAAGCTGTGGGGAAAGGCAAGAACCAAAAATTGGGTTCTTCCTCAGCCTCTTGAATGTGATCCCTCAGCTTATTTACTCGTACCCTGAGCTTCTTCTCTCTTAATTCTACCGAGCTTGCTGGCGACACAATGCACTGATGAAATGTTTGAAGAGTATCACAGAACTGGCGTCTTGCCTTAGTTGAAGCCATTGTGGGTTGGAATAGGATCTCAAGAAAGATGGAACAGCATAACCCGATATATGTTTCAGTAAGCCTCTCGATGGTGAAGATGATAGGGCTGCCGTAGTCCCTCCGACCCAAAATTATCATGGCAGAGATTGTTGCTGCAAACCCACCGACTTCCCCATACATCCTGCTACGTCGTAGGAAGCTGGCAAAGATGATCCAAGGGAGAAGAGAGAACAACCTAGCCTCCATGTGACTCTGAGAAATGAATGATCCCAAGAGTCCATAAACTGATCCTAAAGCAGTCCCATGTGCTCTAATGCTTGCCAACTTAAATGTTGTTTTCCTCCGTGGTGTGAATGCAATGGCCACGGTGAGTCCAGACCAATAACCATCGTCCTTGCTGAAAAGAACTCCAAAGAAGACAGCTAGGCCTAAAGAGAGTGAGCATTTCAATGAGATGACAAGTTTTTTGGTGATTAGGTTCACAGCCCAATTGCGTAGGCACTTTCTTTCCCCAGCGGAAGGCTTTTCTACTTTGCCAGAGTTTGGAGTTCCATTTATCACTGGTGTCACCTTATAATTTTCTGGTAGAGGCTTTAGTGGTGGAGTGATTAGGTCACTGTTGTAGAGAACTTTCATGCAGAAGAGGAAGAAAAATGATGGAAGCTCTTGGAGATTACGAGGAATAGCAAGCAAGGGTAGAATGGTTTTATCTCTCTCTCCTTCAGACTTGGATTTTGCTTGCCTAAGTTTGAGGCTTATATTGTCTCTCAGGTTGATCAGATGATCTTTAAGTTCTAGATCTATAATTCTAAAAGAAATTGATGTGGTCGAAGCAAGAGTCGTCTCCATAGCCTTTAAGGTTGTCTCTGTTGCTTGTAGGCTATCCCATGGTAATCCGGAAGGTGCTGGTAATATCTTCAAAGCACGTCTCTCCCACCGTGTGCTGTCCTGTAGATGAAATATATCTTTCATTATGGAACTTTGGATTTTACTTGCTTAACCAGTCATATAAGACACTGAAAATGCATAATAAAAGTTGGGTGTGATCAAGATATTGTTTCACGAACTTTCAGTCTTGTTATGTTGGAATTTGGACCTATAATGGTTCGATTCATAGTAATCAAGGCTAGATTGAGTTCATGATTCGAACTCGAAGGAGCCTGAATATGGAAGAAACATATGTTATCCTTAGCTTAAATAAGATAGACAATATGTTCTGCAAAAGGTGGCACATATTCCAGGGTGTAAACCTTCAATGTTTTTTTTCCTTTTGTTGGTGGCAGGTGGGGGAGTGGAGGGTTTCTATTATTTCCCATGAAAATTATATTATACGTTTTGGGAGCAAGCTTGATTTGTTTGGTTGCCACCAAATGCATGATCATGCAAGATTGTGCACTAGTAAGAACATGGACAATATAATATAAAATATTTATAAAAATGTTTGCTCCCAGGACCTCTGAACATAGAACCGTGTTGGATGATCCTCTTGACAATAAGTTAAGGTTTAAGGTTGTTGGTCATACACTTCTAAATATCCTGTCATTGGTCTTATCATTTTAACATTGAGTTTTCTGAGAAATGTGGACAGCCCTCACCAGTTACCCCACAAAAAATTGAACCTGGGGTTTTTCCATTCCTATTCAGTATTTGGTAATCTACCAGCTGATTGGTGCAAATTCATTTGAAGAATTGTTACTTAATTATGACATGATAATCCATTTTAAACTTTCTACCTCTATAAATTGCTTAGGTCCCTTGTGTGTAACTTGAGATCTGAGCTTCATTCAATATAGAGTACCTCATGCTAGCTTAATTGTTTCATCCTATAACAATTAGGAGCTTGATAACAAACAATTTATTCCTCAAATGGTCTTTTCGAGGTATAAAAAACATCTTTTGGGTTTCTCAAAAGAGAGAACACATTTCTTGGATTTCTCTACAGATGACCATGATTGTCCTACATCTTCATGAACAGTTAGGAGAAGTGTAAAGAAGATTGAGACAGGGAACAAGAAATGTTTACCATGCCAATTTTGGTGGTATTTCACGGGAAGAATAGCTAATATTTATCTTTATTCTTTAGTAACTCCTTCATTTAGTTAACTTGAATTTAATTTTATAGAGTTGCTGCTTGGTTGGGAATAAAGAAGGGTGATCGACAAAGTATATCCAGTTGGCTCTTTGGAGCTTCTTGAAGCTAACAATTTGAGGTTTGACATCCGGGGTGGTGGTGTTCACTCTTTGAAGATCTGGATGTTCTGTAAGTAACCTTGCTACCCTTGCTTTTTGTGATCACTTGAAAGCTCAATGGGTTGATTTCTGGCTGAGAGACAATGACTCAGTCAAATTTTCACCAATATCTAGGAAAAGGACTAGGAAAGATAGATGGGAACATCCAAACTCTAGCTTTATGAATTTAGCAGGCTGACTTAGGTTTCACATCTTGGGCCTGGCTGTATGTTCCTTTGGCAAGCTGACTTAGGTTTCAGATCCAAAGTAAAAAAACATAAAAATCTATAATCACACATTTCGATTCAATTGTTATGAAGGATCTTGTGCTGATAGCTGATCTCACTAGATAAATTCTGGCTGATATAATCCTTTGGTGACATTCTTATATACACCATTTGTCTTTTTGATAGTTGATTGAACTTAAATCAAACAAGGGAACGGGGTTTTTGATTTGTTGATGGGGTCAAAGTACCCTGCTTTCCTAAGTATAGAATTCTTAGGACCTTATTTAAGACTGATTTGAAATTGCTGCTGCTTTTTAGAAAGCAAAAGCAGCTCCTGAAAGCATTTTCCATCTGTTTTCAAAAGTTGTTCCAAAATTCAACTAGTTTTTCAATTTTTTTTTCCCAAACCCTTAGTCACGTGCATCAGTCATTCTCACCTTGCACAACCAAATCACAATTTTGATTCAAGTCATCATTACTTTTATTTTTTGATTTTACTTTTTCTGGAAACACGTGAGGATTGATTTGTACCTTTAGGCCTCTTTTGGTTCGCGGAAAGAAAAGGGAAGGAAATCAATTATTTACTCTTTTTTTCCTTTGGAAAATTATAATTTCTATTAATTTTTCTTTCCGGTGTTTGGAAAGGCCCGGGAAATTGGGAGGAAAAGTGAATAATTGGGAGTGAGAAAGTGAATCCATGGGATGAGTGGGGGAACCATTTCTTCCCTATTTTTCTTTCCCTTGGGAATCATTTTCCTTTTCTACTCATTTCCTTTGGCATCCAAACACAAGAAATGATTGACTTTTCTTTCCCAAGGCCTTGATTCTGTGAACCAATCGTGGCCTTAGTCTATATATATATATTTCACAACAAACACTTCTTTATTCTTCTTTCTTAAGCTGTTGTTTTTATTCCATATTCATTCCATAATCCCTTTCTGGACGGCCACTATCCTCTATACATATATGTACAAGGAAGTTAGCTTACCTGCATAAGTTTTATCACCCGAAGAAGCTTAGTGCAGCCAACACTTAGTGCTTTGGCCTGCGACAGTGAAGCCTCCATGCAACTGCTGTTTTCTGCACTGAATGCATTCACAAACAATCCCAGCCTCTCCATTGCTAGTTCCATATAAAGCTTGCTCTTCTCTTTTACCTGTACAGGAATATATAATGTTATTGCAACTAAGATATTCTTCATCGGTATGAAATTGCAGGATCATTTGACCCAACTTGTTTTCTGAGATTTCCTAGTTAAGCCTGCCACATCGCCATGAATATTTTACTTGAAACTGAATATCTATACTACTATATAATAGGAAAAGTTCAGGTTTCATCATATTTTTTTTTATTCCAATTTCCAAATGTATCCTTACCTATCTATACTAATTAAAATTGTTCATTAAATTTAAATGGACAACTAGGTAATTATGTATAAACTTTTTTAAAAGTGCTGTCATTTGCTCTTCGCAAGTCCCATTGACATAACCTCAATTAATGATGATTTCTACATTTACACGTGACACTCTCTCATATATCACTGTAAAGGTGGATGGAGAAATTTTATTTCTTTTTAATGTTTGCATGTATAGCTAAGTAGCTGCTAAAGAAAACATGTGCATGTATACTTATTACTTTTTTAAGTTGAAACACCTTGTTGTCTTGAGTTCTCTGAGGAATGTTTTTTATTTTTCATTTGTTGGATCTTTTAAAATTGAGCTCATGGGTTCTCTGAGGAATGTTTTTTATTTTTCATGTGTTGGATCTTTTAATATTGAGCTGTAACTAGGCTTCTTTTTGGAACATCAATGTTGATTTCCAAGTGAACCCAGAAGAGATCCAACTTAGTCAGGTTTAGGAAATAATATCAAAACTAGAACTAATCCAAAAAAATGAGGCCAGTTTTTTGGTTTGGCCAAATTTGTGCCATTAAGCCCAAACATGATCTTTATTTGTGGGACACCATGTTTGTTTAGGCTTTCAGTAGAATTACCCAAAACTTTATAGATTGAGAACAAGTAAATAACCATCTATAAATATCTTTCTTATATTCTATTATGAAGTAAAATTTGTTTGTAGTTAATAAATCAATTAAATAATAACATTCATATAGGAAAATGTAAAGCTATAAAATAAAAACATATTGTTAATATATACATATAAAGAAAATGGAGCATGGAACATGATCACCCTGACTAGGACGGATCCATCTGCAAGATTAGTTTTTTTATTTTCACAATGATATGTTCAGTACCCGTATTGACGAGAAATTATTCTCACCGTGCACCCTACCATGCCATCCAAATTTTCGTCATAAAGTTACCTCGTAGTACGCTAGTCTGCGGTAGGGCAAGACCATCGCAAGAAGAGAAGCCACTACGCCGAGCAGAGTGCTGGCTGCCACGGGAAAAGGATACAGAAGTGGTATACCATTTCTTGTATCCTGGTAAGCTGTAACATACACGATAACTATCTGGCCTAGGGCGATGCGCTTGGTTATCAGTCCTGTCGAGTCAACAATCACTACAACAAAAGAGCTGATTGCCACTGCAATAGAAGTTGTGAGGGCGGAGATTTCTTGCGGCCGCATCACGTAAAAGGTCAGCATGGCTGGGAACAGTCCTGCTGCACTGCCATAAAGCGCGCAAACTGCACCTTTCAACGAGTCCCCGAGGGTGGCTTCCCCGACTATTAGAACTGCAGTCATGTACGTGAAAGCGCGAAATTTTAAGTAGCCGCGGATGACGTTGGGGCTGTAAAGGGTCACGGCTCCGGCAATGCCACATGCCACTGCAGTGCGCAGTGCTGTGCTGAGCTGCGCACGCCACAAGGATCTGTTGCTCATCGAAGGCGTTTAACCAGTGATCATGAAACTTGGGAGGTGGGTTTATGGTGTGATTTCCTTTTGGAATTAGCTGTCAGTTATATAGCCTCGACGGTGTCCAGCCTAAATATATAGTGAGATATCAACTCCAAATTTGATCCAGTTATTGGCTTCCCAGTCTTTTTCCCCAATGAAGTGTCTAAGTCGTTCCTTTTAGCATCCCTTATGACCATGCCATACGTTTGACGCTACTTCAATTCCAGTCGGCTTTTAAGTTCATCCTAAATGTGTAACCTCATTATATGTTTCTGTATGCTAAGAGACAAATGAGCATACAAGTTTTCGAAGGACGAGCATCTCCTGATTTGAAATTCCATGTGCAACTATGTTGTTATTTGTCTACATATGGGACTAATTTTAAGTAGATTATTTCAACTAAAAATTAGAAATGATCAGCTCTTCTCATTGTTGGAATATTTAGTATGTCATATTTAGTAGATTGTATTAGCATAAAGGATATTGGAATATCCTGTGACATATTTGGTATGTCAGAATATGCCACAAGATATTCCATCATTGTAATATTGACTGTAAGGCTATATAAAGCCAAGAGGGCTATCAATAAAATTATCAATCAATTACAACACTCATATTTACTCGTATACAGATCAACCACAATTGACTTACTCAGGGAGTTTACTAATTGTAAACTGAAAACGCCATGCTATCATTTTCTCCAACTTCAAACTCATATGGAGATTATTCCAGTGTCCTTTCCTTCATGTATCTTAATCCTTGGGCTTAATATAATAGACATCGGAGTATGGAGAAAACTATGGACAATAACTCAAGACAGGCTATTTATTTATTTTCGACCCTATACAGTTGTAAGTTGTGTTTTGATCCGGAAACTCGTTAAGTTGTCATGATCACTTCTGCATTTGGAGTTTCGATTCATACAAAGTTTGAACAAATTTCAATTCTAGAGTTTCGATCTCCCTGTTCATTGCTGCAAACAGATATAAATAAACTGTTCTCCTCCAGTTGGACATCTTAACTTATGCATAAGTCCTTCCATTCCATTCCTAGACTTCCCCAACAATTTTGGAACATGGCCTTGTAATATTTATGGTGGTCATCGCTGTCATAACTAATTTCTGTTATTGTGTTGCTGTCATAACAACAGGAGAAAAGCTAAATTCATTCTCAATGTCAGTCTAGTTTGCTACTTATATTAAATGATGATCAGCATTGTTGTACTTTATCAACCCAATCAACAATGGAGAAGCCAAATCTCTTCCTCAATATCTGTCCAGATTACTAATAAATTAAATGTTGATGAGCATTGTTGTAAGTACCAATCACAATTAAGCAAGGATCGTTATCTAGTTTAATGGACATAGGCCTAAATAGATTTCTCAGTACGTAGATATATAGACAATTTGGATTATCAATATTTTCAAAACTCAAAACTCGTTTTGTATGCCTGGTGAACATCCAGAACGAAATAAAAAGATTGGTTTACCTCATATTCTGATGTTATTTTGTGTTTCTTTTGTTCTGCTATTGCTGATATTTGTTGAACGTGAAATAGGAGAAAATAACATACCTCAAATGGATACTATTATACCTCATAAAAGAATTTTGTATTTGACATTTTTAGTTTTCTTTTGCTGATAATTGTTGAACGTGAATCAGGACAAAATAACAAACCTCAAATACTATTATACCTCATACAAGAATTTTGTATCTGACTTTTTTAGTTTTCAAGAGGCCATTTGGGATCTACTTCAAATCTCAATTCTGTATAAAATGAGAATGGTCTCTTCATCATGTTACGAGTGTTCTCAGATTAGTGGGATCCATGTCAGTTACTCATTTGAAATCTCAATTCTGTATGAAATGAAAATGGTCTCTTTCATTATGTCATACTCATATTAAAAGAAGTGGTCATTCTGCTCATAATACAGCATTATTATTCTTTTCAGATATAATTATACGACCTCATAAAGACATTTGTTTCTCATAATCCTGGTGAGAACTTCTATCAATGTTTTTATATTCATATTCATAAATGTATCAGTATGCCTCTTCCATTTGTTGTCTGTCTTGTACGTTATTGTCCATACTTGTCCTATTTCCTTTTTGCCTACGATTGCAAACATATATGAAAGAATAAATATTTGAAACTAGATATTTGAAATTAGAGTAAAACTGGGCATTCCTGTAGAAAGAGGATATATGGGCTAGATTACAGAAAAGTATTTGAAACTATCGCCGGTCTATTCCATATTAAGATATTGGGGCTTGCTAATTTTGATACTTGGCAGGCCAGTCTGATTTTGCATCAAACTAAAATAGTTGTCACTGTCCAGTTCTTCATTTGGAGTTTTCTAAAGGATTCTCAAACCTCAACTTAATTATTTGGTTCAGGACTACAGGCAAGATTCGTAGTACCAAATAGTATGCAACTAAATATAACAGTGTCCTCATTCACAAACTCTCTGTTACAGTTCATGAGCTTCCAGTTACTCTAGTTTGTTGCCTTCTTAGATTGGATTTTTCTCACAAATGAGCTGTTTTGTTTATTGTACTTGGAGTATCATGCAGCTCAGTAGTCCAAAAAACGCTAGTGTGCATGTCGTGCGCACAAACACACATGCTGCAACCAATTAATTGGAATCATTTAAAAGAACTGATAGCTAAGTTAAAGAGTTAAGAGGCCTTCAAATATAATAGTAGAGTGGCATATTTATGTTCGACTTGACGATGGCAACAATCATACATAAGCAGCTTATTGCTCCCTGTTTTCATCTTTCTTTCCTAGTCCTCACTTAAGCAGACCCATATATATATATATATATATATATATATATATATATATATATATATATATATATATAACATTGAGATGGGGAAACTGGGCGATCGGTCTCCCAATGGAGTCGCCGACCTAGGGCTTGGCCATGGGCCGCCCCCACGACCGCCAACCCCCTGGCCGGCGGGAGGCGAGCCCCGGGCAAGCAGAGCGGCCCCCCTCCCGGCGCTGGGGGCGGGCGGGAGCCAGAACGGGGGGGTCAGGCGGACCCCCCCAAGCGCGCGTGCAGCAGTTCACCCCCCGGCGGCTGGAGGGGGGGCGGGATCACAGGGGGGGGTCGGGCGGACCCCCCGGTGGTGGCGACGACCCCCCCAGGCGGAGGGGGGGGGGGGGGGCGCTATGGGGAAGGGGTCGGACCTCACGGGGAAGGGGTCGAGCGCATCGGATCCGAACTTCGTTTTCGGAGCGGGGTCCGGATCCCTGGGGAGTCAGTCAGAGGGAGGAGGATGGACGACGGTTACGCGCCGTCGGGTGGCGAAGACCGGGGGGAAGACGAGTGGCGGACATGGTCAGGTTCGGGATCGCCATCCCGAAATTCGTCAGAACGGGACGGGGTCTCGGCCCAGCCGGGATTCGGTGGTGTCTGCTGGGCGATCGATGGGTTGGCGGCCGAAGGCGACCGCGGCGGCTAAGGGGAAGAGCAAGGTAGTGGATCTGGATGTTCAGGGGCCGGGGACTTCCCGCCCGGTGATTGCCCAAAGGCCTATTGGGGCGCCCCCTCGGCCTGCTGGACGGTCCTGGGCCGAGATCTGCAAACCGGTGGGACCGAAATCCCCCATATCGATGGAGTACGTCCCGCCGCTCAAGGTTGGGAGGGGTTACCGGGCGGTGTTTCCTGCGGAGGAGATCCAGCAGGTGACAGCTTACTGGAAAAATACTCTCGTCCTGTATGTCTTGGGCAACAAGCCTTTCTACGGGCAGATCCGGGGCTATGCAGCGCGAGTCTGGAAGCCTAAGGGGAGTATGGAGTTCTATGCTCGTGAGAATGGTTTCTATTATGTGAAGTTCGGGCTGGCGGAGGATGTCGCTAGGATTCTCCAAGGCGGCCCCTGGACGTTTGACGGCCGACTGATCATTCTCAAGGAGTGGACTCCGGAGCTGCGATGTGAGAGGAAAGTTCTGAATACCATCCCAGTATGGATCCGATTTCCCGAGTTCCCGGTTGGGTTTTGGAGCGTTCCCCTGTTGATGCGTCTTGCAAGTCTGGTGGGCACCCCGATCAAGGCGGATGAGGCTACTACCTTTCGGACGAGGTTGATGTACGCGAGGATCTTTGTGGAGATTCGGGCAGGGGGGGAGCTCCCGAAGATGGTAGAGTATGAGCTCCCTTCTGGGGAGGTGCTTACCCAGAAGGTGGAGTATGAATGAGTTCCGCCTACCTGTTCCCGCTGTTCCTGTTTCGGACATCTGGCCAGTGCTTGCTTAGAGGCTGGCTCTCCGGTGGAGCATTGTATCCCTCCTCGTGAGGTCCCCGATGCCCCATGTGATATGGATTTCAGAGATGATAGTGGAGCGGTGGTCGTGGAGGAGGAGGTTACTAATCAGGGGAGTGATGTCGGCTTGAGCCTCGTTGTATCTACCCAACTTGCTCCAACGGGTGGGGTGGTATCCACTGGCCAGGGGCCGAGTAGTATAGTTACCAGAAGCATGGTGGTGACGGAGACTGAGGCACGTGGAGAGGGCGGTTCGGCTGGAGGGCAGGTTTACTGTAGGAAGAGACGTGCGGTCGGCCTGCTGCGTGATGGGCCCTCCATGATGGAGGGACGTACCACAGACAGAGAAGGGGCGGTGTGTGTTGACAACCCTGCCTGGGCGTTGGTGTTATCTCCGGCCGTTCCCCTTCAGACGGTTCCGACTGGCATGGATGAGGATCCTTTAGCGACGGATGCGGCACCTTCCCCAGGTGTCGTTCCGGGAGTTTCTCAGGGGGCCCCACCTCTCATTAATTAATGGCAATTATCGCATAGAATGTGAGGGGGGCGTGTTCGCTCGGGAGGTGGAGAGAGATATGTGGGGTGCTCCTCAGAGAGAAGTGTGACATTTCTGTTATTTTAGAATCCAAGATTAAAGGAGAGAAGACCCTTACTCGACGGACCCCTTCTCCTTGGGCCCAGCTGCACAACCTGGCCCTTTGTGACATGGCCAGGATTTGGGTTCGCTGGAACTCGAAGAGTTGGGATGGTGACTTGATATTGATGACGGAGCAGTTGATTGCCATCTCCTTCGTGAACAAGGGTGGCTTCCGGTTCTTACTGGGGGCGGTCTACGGCCACAATGATAGAAGGAGAAGGGAGTCACTTTGGAGGGACATCTCTCGTGTCTCCGATGTTGCTGAGTCGTCGGGTCTCCCTCTGCTCTTGATCGGGGACTTCAACGCTCTTATGCATCACGGGAAGAAGCTGGGTGGTCGTCCGGTTCCAGATTCTATCCTTTATGATTTTCAAAGATGCCTCCTGCTGGCAGGACTGTGGGAGCTGTCTCGATCAGGCTTCATCTGGACTTGGCACAACAAAGCAACTCACAACAGGGTTGCTTGTCAGCTTGATCGAGCTCTGGGCAACGGGGAGTGGTTCCGTCACTTCCCCAACTCTTCGGCTGAGGGTCTGGCAGCTGGGACGAGTGATCACTCCCCCATCAGGGTTGGCTTCTCTGATCGATCTCTTGGAAAGTTCCGTCCGTTCAGGTATAACAACAGTTGGTATCTCTCGGAAGGCTACCTGGAGGCTGTCGCAGAGGGCTTGTCTAGCGGTCAGGAGGGGACGGCTCAATTCCGATTGGTTCGTCGACTCAAGGCCACGAAGAGGGCTCTCAGGAGTTGGGTGCAGGGGTTGCCCAAGTCTACACTAGAAGATAAGGAGGCTGAGTTGAGATCCTTGCAGCAGGATCTGCAAGCCGATATGCTTAATGGAGATCTGGCGGCTAGAGAGAAGGAGCTGATTGGAGAAGTCAACATTCTGAGGCTGCAGAAGAAAATTAGCTCGGTCCAGCGAGCCAAATGTTCCTAGCTGAAGGATGGAGACCGATGTTCCAAGTTCTTTTACGACGCTATCCGGACTAGACAGAATCGGAATCACATATCTCAGCTTCTTGCTGCGGATGGCACTCTGGTGGGGACGCCGGCTGAGATACAGGGCGAGGCTGTCAGGTACTATTCTGATTTATATTTCCAGATTGACTACCTGTCCGTGTTCCCAGAGGTTATTACGAAGCGGTTGGTGACTCCATTTGGGAATAGCATCCTTCTTGCTCCTGTCACTTTGGAGGAGGTGGAATCTATTGTTAAGGGGGCGGATCCCAACAAGGCTCCTGGTCCAGATGGCTTCAGCAGTGGTTTCTTCAAGCGCCATTGGGATATTCTGAAGCTTCAGGTCGTGGAGGTGGTCCAGGAGTTCTTCACTAAAGGGAAGCTTTTGAAGGAGCTGAACCACACTTTCCTGACCTTGGTGCCTAAGAAGGAGGGCGCGACTGCATTGGCGGATTTCAGACCTATTGCATGTTGTAATTATCTTTACAAGATAATTACACACCTTATGTGTCGGCGGATGGAGAGAATCATGCAGGACTTAGTTTCTCCAAACCAGGCTGCGTTCATCAAGGGGAGGTCAGTTGCAGAGCATAGCCTCCTGGCACATGAGATGGTGCGGGGATTCAGCAGACCTGGTGGGGAGAAAGCTTGTGTTAAACTGGACCTGAGGAAGGCGTATGATATGGTCAATCGAGACTTCCTATGTCATCTGATGTCTGCCATGGGTTTCGCGGATCACTGGGTTGCGTTGATCAGGGAGTGCATCACGTCCCCTACTTTTTCAGTTCTCATCCAAGGCGTTTCTTACGGGTACTTCCAGAGCAACCGTGGGCTGAGGCAAGGTGACCCATTGTCCCCTTACCTGTTCACGCTTGTGATGGAATACTTTACTTGTCTGATGGACCTGGCAGTACACCGTGGACGGCTGGTGCCTTTGTTTAGAAGGATGGACCCTCCAGCTACCCATCTGATCTATGCTGATGATCTACTGGTCTTCATCCAGCCTTCGATGATGGGGTTGCAGACGCTTGCGGGTATTATGGAGGATTTGAGGCCCTTCTCGGGTCTCCAGCTGAACAAGGATAAGAGTCGGGTCTACTTCAGTTTCCGGTGCTCCCAGAAGGAGGAGCGGGCGGATGTCCTGGGTATCGCGAGGAGTGATCTTCCAGTGCGTTACTTAGGAGTGCCCCTCACAGTCAATTATGCGCGGGATCAGGATTGCCAGGGACTGGTAGAGTATGTCCAGCGGAGAGTTGAAGGCTGGCAAGCCGCCGGTCTGTCTTTTGGCGGACGCATAGAGCTGATCAGATCTGTGATCTCGGATGTGGCCCAGTTTTGGCTACAGTCCATCCTTCTTCCGGTGGCCACTATTCGGAGAGTGGAGCGTCTGTGTGCTGATTTCCTTTGGAGGGGGGTATGCATGCGATCTCGTGGGAGCAGCTCTGTCGTCCCAGGAAGGAGGGAGGAGTGGGGCTCAGGCCGTTGCTGGATATCAGGGAGGCCTCTGCGCTCAAGCTGGCCTGGAGATTCGTTAGCAGGGGGTCTCTTTGGGTGGACTGGATGCACAGCAGATATGTAAAGCAGGACAATTTTTGGACGTGTTCTCATGATAACAACCATTCTGTTACGTTCAAGACTGTCCTGAGACACAGGGGTGTGCTCAAGTCTGCTATCCGGAGGGTCATGAAGGATGGGTCGGACACGGACCTTTGGAGGGACCCTTGGATTGATCGGCGTTCCTTGCTAGACATTAGGGGTTCCCCGACTCATATGGAGGACAGGCGAGGTCTGACGTGTAGTCGGATCTTACGAGATGGAGAGTGGAGGCCGAAATCTTATCGGTACACTGAGGAGCTGAGAGGGATCATTAGGTCTACAGTCATCGATTCGACATTGCCTGCGGATAGGTGGATCTGGGAGCCACCTGGAGCATCTTCGGGCTCGGGGGAGTTCCAGTTCCGTAGTTGCTATAATCTCATCCGACATACTTTTCCTCTGAGCCCTGATTACGACTTCGTCTGGTGTAAGGGTCTGGCCAGAATGATGCAGTTATGTGTTTACAAGCTTCTTCTGGGTCGCCTCTTGACGAGGGACCGCCTGAGTCCCTTTGGAGTGACAGTGCCGGACCCAAAATGTGTGCTTTGCTGTTTGGAGCCTGAGTCTATTAAACATATCTTTTTCGAGTGCACTTTGGCATGACAGATATGGTCGGAGCAGAGTCGGATATTGGGAGTGGGCGCCTCTGGTAAATACATTGGGGACATCATCCCAGTGATACGAGATAGCAGGGGCCGAGGTCAGGACTGGTTCCGTACAGCTAGAGTCCGTCTGGCGGCTGCGGTTTGGCATGTTTGGCGGGAGCGAAATCGCCGGATCTTTGAGGGCTTAGTCACTCCTCCGGTTGGCATTCTCCATAATATTGAGTTTGATGTGAACGCTATGGTGAATGGATGAGTGTTGAGTGGGAGTCCCACTCAGATTGTATGTTGTATGATTATGACATTTCATTTGGAATAAAATTTACCTTTTTCCAAATATATATATATATATATATATATATATATATATGTATATATATATATATATATATATATATATATATAGTGCTAGAATCGTAAAATATTAAACTTAAAAACAAATCCCAAAATAACATCTTTTACAAAAACCCTAAATGAAAGAACTAGAATAAAGAATTTGCATAATTAGTTGGAAAAATATCTTAAATCTTTTTTCATAATCAAATTGAAGTTAATATATTATTGTTGTGGGCCTCATTCCCTTGCCATGTGCCGGAGAGCTTCAAGTTTTATTGGTAGACCTCCAGGAAACTGAAAAAATCCCTGACATGTCAAGGTAGGAAGGTTGGGATTTGTGAGCTTCCAATTGTACTTTAGGATGAAATGGTGAAGGAAGATGGCATTCTCCAAACTGGCAAATTTTGCCCCAGGGCACTGCCTTGGTCCTTTACCAAATGGGGTGAAATTTTTAGATGCTTGTATACCCGATGGGCCCTGAGTGAAAATAATAATCACATAAGAAAATTTTACTAACTAAACTTTTGCATAACCATCCTGCAATCTTTGCATAACAAGATCTTCCTGGGAATCATGTTAGCTTGTATAAGTGTTATGTAGACCATGATATTTATATCATGGTAAATATATGTATTTCGTTAGAGGATTGAATAAAGCATAAATATATAAGTCACTTCATTTTGATGGTAAGAGATAAAAGGAAAGAGCTTTGCTATGCCTACAACCAAATGCTTACAATCCCCGTACAATCGCCACGTGTTGGATTTTAATTGGAGGGTGGGAGTGGTGGGGTCAGGTGGAGCCCATATAGCAGGAGGGTGAGAGGGGAGGTGGGACCCGGTGGGACCCATGTGTAAGGGGTGGGAGGGAGAGGTTGTAAGAATGTTGTAAGTATTTTGGTTGTAGACTTAAAACATTTTCCAAAAGGAAAATATCTCGGTTTTCTAGGTACAAGGGGTTTATAAGGTGTGTATTATGTCAAATGGGCTCTGAACTAATATTGTATATTTTGAATATCCATATCCAAGGCTTGTGCCAAAATAATATGTAAGCTGAGGTCGTTCTAGATTGGAAATTGACCTCCTCTTATGTGTACCTTGTGCATGCAACCGTTATGAAAATTCTAATTTTATCATGTGGACCCACAAACTATAAACTAAATTGGATTTTTTTTATTTGGATTATATATATATATATATATATATATATATATATATATATATATATATATATATATTTTGGATAGATGCATACAATTTGTTAAAGGACCAAGGCAGTGCCCCGGGGCAAAATTTGTGGTTCATGTTGTCCATTTTGTTCACCTACCAAAACTATGTGTATGTTCATAATGAGAGATGTTCATCTTTGTAAATCTTTTATCTTGTTAATTTGTGTCTATTCTTGTGGCATCTTTACCAGAATAGGTTCCTTTACAAAGAATAATCGTGGATTATTTTTCGTTTCTGAACTAGAAAATTATACGTCTAATGAGAAGGAAACGAGTTTTGGAACCAATGTTACACTCACTACTTACACACATAAGAGCAACTCCAACCGCACGGCATAACGCCAGTTTTAGCGGGGGAGCTGCTCCAACCGCACGCCATAACCGGAAATTTTTTTTGCGGGGTGCTACAGGAACTCGCGATATGTGGGGGGGAGAAAAATTTTTGCCGGTCACTGGATAACCATATGGCCCACCATTTTATCCCTTTTCAAACTAGATATTAAATTTAAAACATTGTTAAAATTGAAATTGAAATTGAAATTAAACTAATCATGAAGGGATGTTGTAGATGATAAATATTTCTTAAATTATTTTAGTTTTATCAAAATAATTACAAATATTAGATTTATTTAAAGCTTTCAACAATGTTTTTCTAATAATAAATTTCTTATATTAAAATTAATTACGCAACTATTACTTATCATTGAAATACTTTAAGTTACCTTTGTAAGCTTTCAACAATGTTTATTTAAAGCTTTAAAGCGCTCGACGAGACCTTTGTAATTATAAAATTATTAAATTAAAATACTTTAAGTTACCATTAATAATAATGGAATGTTTAGTTTATCGTTAAATTAAATGGAAGATGGAGGGGGGAAATGGAGAGATGGGTTGGAGCTCCCTCCATTTTCCACCCTCCATAATTGGAATATTCCCGGAATATTCCTCCCCATCCCTCCAAATTTGGAGGCATGGTTTGGAGATGCTCTAAGCATGTTCCTGTCGGCCCACATTGATGATCATAGTATGGCCAATGCCCCAGAATAGTTGTTCCTTAGCAGTTTTAGGACCATTCTACTTCTAATAGTATATCAAATATATATTTCTCAGTCGGTTGGCCTGTTTTGTAGTCGGATTTTGAGATAATTTCACAAATAACAAATGGTAGGTATAATAGAGAGGTTTAGTTGAAATGAGTCTAATATCTCAAAAAATTTTATTGAGGGCTACTGCCTACTACTTATAGAGAGTCCAACCCCTCTTCATATTACATCTAACCGATGTGGGACTAAAGTCCCTTATTTACTCTCAACACTCCCCCTCAAGATGGGCAATAGATATTAATCATCCCCATCTTGTTACATAGCTTTGACAGACTCAATGAACTAAGACCCTTAGTCAGACAGTCTGCCACTTGTTCTTCTGAGCGAACATAATCAATCTTCAGTATCCCTTGTTCCAGCTTTTCCTTGATGAAGAATCGATTGATCTCGATGTGCTTTGTTCTGTCGTGCTGAACCGGATTGTTCGCTATACTTATCGCAGCTTGACTATCGCTCAGAAGGCGCAATGGTGTCCCCTTGTCTAGCTTCAACTCTGTCAGCAGCGCCTTTACCCATAGCAATTCTGATACTCCTAGAGCCATTGCTCTGTATTCTGCTTCAGCTGTCGACCGTGCTACCACTGACTGTTTCTTGCTTCTCCATGAAACCAGGTTTCCTCCTACAAAAATACAGTACCCTGTGGTAGACCTTCTGTCGTCTATGCAGCTTGCCCAGTCTGCATCGCAGTATCCCTCAACATCTGTGCATCCATTCTTCTTGAACCACAGTCCTTTTTCCGGCGTCCCTTTGAGATATCTTAGGATCTGAAATACTGCATCCATATGACCCGTTCTTGGATCATGCATATAGCGGCTTACAACACTTACTGCAAATGAGATATCAGGGCGAGTATGTCCTAGATAAATCAGTCTGCCTACTAGCCTTTGATACCTTTCGCGATCAACAGGCTTCCCTGCTTCTGCTCCCATCTTGCACTTCTGGTCAATTGGAGTGACTGCTGCTCGGCATCCCAGCATTCCTGTCTCCTTCAGCAGATCTAGTGCATATTTCCTTTGTGAGAGAACAATTCCTTGTTCACCATCACACACCTCGATACCCAAAAAGTATCTCATCTCTCCCAGGTCCTTCACCTCAAACTCTTTGGCGAGTTTCGTCTTCAGTTTAGTGATCTCAACTACATCGTCACCTGTGATCACTATATCATCTACATATACAGCAAGTATAGTAATGTGGCCCCTTGCATGCTGGAGGAAGACAGTATGATCTGCATTTGTCTGATGGTACCCCATGCCAGTGACAGCCCTTCTGAATCTGTCAAACCAGGCTCGAGGAGATTGCTTCAGCCCGTACAGCGACTTCTTCAGTTTGCACACTTTTCCATGTGACGTTCCTTCACCTGAATCTGACACAGAGTAGCACCCCGGAGGAGTCTCCATGTATACTTCTTCTTGTAGGTCTCCATGAAGAAATACGTTCTTTACGTCTAACTGGTGTAGCTTCCACCCATAGTTTGCTGCAATGGAGACCAGTGTTCTTACGGTACTCATCTTCGCTACTGGGGCAAAAGTTTCATCATAGTCGATACCATATGTCTGGGTATAGCCTTTTGTAACCAGTCTCGCCTTGTATCGTTCAACTTTTCCTTCTGGTGTCTCCTTCACTGTGTAAACCCATTTGCATCCCACAGCTTTCTTCCCTTCAGGTAATGGCACCAGCTCCCATGTCTTATTTTTCTCTAGTGCCCCAAGTTCTTCCATCATTGCAGCTTTCCATCTTGGGTCCTTCTTTGCTTCCTGCCAATTCTTAGGTAAAGAAGTGGAGTCTAACGAAGTGAGGAATGTTTGATAAGTCGAAGAAATATTAGAATAAGATAGGTAGTTGGCGATATCATGTTCATAATCTTTATAACGAATAGGAGCATTTCCCGCGTTAATACGAGAAGACCTCCTTAAGGGAGCAATGGGTGGTGGAGAAAGCATACCATCCGAATCGGAGAGATCCGCTTCCGAATTCGAGCGATCCGGTGCGGGAGTAACATCTTCAGGAGTCGGGGCAGGAGTAGACGAGGGACTTGGCACTATAGGCACAGGGTACGGCACAGTACTGGACCTCTGCTGTCTTCTTCAGTAAACTTGGAGCTCCTTTTCCCTTGTCTGCTTCTCCCCCTACGAAATGTATGTATTGTCTTCTTCATCCTCCGTATCAGTATCATTGATGCTTTCTCCCCCTTTCTGTCAGTTTGTCACGACAGGACAAGGTACCGATCCGACAACTACGTTTGGGCGTACTACCTCTCCCTCACGTCTAACACCCGCTGTGTGAGACGTGTTCCCAAACGCAGAACCTTCGTCCGAACCATAATAAGGTTCCAGCTCTCTGAATGTAACGTCCATGCTTACAAATAGCTTCCGTTCAACCGGGCTCCAGCAGACGTAACCCTTCTGTGTCCCGGTGTACCCAACAAAGACACACTTAAGTGCTCGAGGATTCAGCTTACCAACACCAGGCCTGTTATCGTGGACGAAGCATACGCAACCAAATACTTTCGGAGGAACGGTGTACGCAGTTGTCCCCGTGAGCATTTCCAAAGGCGTCTTCCAGTCCAGTAATTGAGAGGGCATCCTGTTGATGAGATAAGAGGCTGTCAAGACAGCCTGCCCCCACAAACATTTAGGGACATTCATAGCCAGCATCATCGTCCGAGCTACCTCCAACAGGTGCCTATTTTTTCGTTCGGCAACACCATTTTGAGCCGGTGTATATGCACAAGAGGTTTGATGTAGTATACCATGAGAGGATAAATACGCAGCAAACCTCTTATGGGTATATTCCGTCCCATTATCCGACCGGAAACACTTAATACGAGCATTATACTGTGTCTTCACCCGTTGATGGAAGCTTTGAAATGCCTCAAAAATATCACTTTTATTCTTCAGCAGGTAGACCCACGTTACGCGGGTAGAGCAGTCAATAAAAGTAACAAACCATCTATAACCGTTAACACCGTTTGTAGGACAAGGGCCCCACACATCGGAATGAATCATATCAAAAGCAGCAGAACATCGATGCCCAGAATGCACATAGGAGCTTCTGGTATGTTTTTCCAACTCACAAGCATCACAAACTAACAACTCTTTATTTGCTTTTTGATATAATGACGGATACAGTCGACTAATAACGGAAAAAGAAGAATGTCCTACACGCTGATGATGGAGGAGCAGCTCGGCTTCGACACTTCGACTTCGGACTTCCGGTTGGGCGTCTGCAACCAAAGATGCCAGTGCTCTATCCAGACCGTTCCTGTCCAAGTACCATAGACCCTTATGCCATGTGCCAGTGCCTAGTCGTCTCCCCGTTCCCTTCTCCTGAAAAGTTACCTTAGGAATATCAAAGGAAACAATACAGTTTAGATCAAGGATAATGGCGCTAATGAAAATAAGATTGACAGGAAAGGAAGGAGCATGTAAGACATTAGATAGAGCAATGGAGGGAGGGGTGGGGGGGGGGGGGGGGGGGCTAGGGTAACCTGGCTTTGATACCAAGTTGAAATGAGTCTAATATCTCAGATAATTTTATTGAGGGCTACTGCCTACTACTTATAGAGGGTCCAACCCCTCTTCATATTACATCTAACCGATGTGGGACTAAAGTCCCTTATTTACTCTCACCAGGTTTCCTATTTTAAACCCTAAATAAGTTTTCAACTATGTTTTCATTATTTATGATGACATGGCACAAAATGCTAATTTGTTCAAGTAAGATATCATGACCACTATTTTGTTAAATCACCATTATTTTAAAAATCCTCCCATCCTTAGATTTTTAGGCATCTTGCATGATTTTTAGGCATCTTGCATTTCTTAGTTAAACTGTAACTTTTTAAGAGGGACGGAAGCATGCTTTCAAGAGCCATTTTTTTTTAGGGTCTGCTTGGATTGAGGGTGAAAAGAGTTAAGTGAAGGACAAACATATATTTGGTTTGAGAGTGGCGGTTAAGAAGGGAGAGTCATAGAGGGTTAAGTGAGGTAAAGTTTAAACTTATTTTGTCCATTTTTTTCACCCTCCAAATCGGGGGTTAACAAGAGGAAGTGATGACTTGTTTGAAAAGTCATAAATATTTTTTGTTTTGACAAATTTTAATTAAAAATTCAATACAATCTAATTTTATGTCACATGTAAAAAGAGTATTTTGATAACTATTATATTTTTACTAATCCTCCTTCCACTTAAAACCTCAAGCTTATATGTAATGACTCTCCTTCCCTGACTTAATTGTTTTTTTCCACTTAAGTCTGCTTATTTTTTTCCTCCCTCAATCCAAGCAGAACCTTAGGCATATGCAATACCTTAGTTTAAGGGGCAACAAAGAACACATAAGCCACATGAGTTAAACTATCTCTAATTTAATCATTTATCGATTGACCATCACCTTCTAAATCCCGTTATGGGTTTATGGTTTGAAGATGTGAAGATATAACATATGAGGTATCACTAGATCAGCAAAGACATAACACAACACTTGATTGTTTGGCTTCCTTCCCCTCCGATGCTTAAATCAATGTGATTAGCTACCTCATAATTCATATATTTTAAACTGAATTTGTTGAATGGGTGCTAATAACAGTGTATTAGTGTAATAATGCGGTTGACCAACCTCAAAAACATTGTATGGGTTCACAAGCTCACCATGATGAGCTTTTCTACTATGCTTCTTTTTATCAGAGTTCTGTTGCTTTTTAGTCATGTGTAGGCTATACAATCCTACAAAGATATAATGTTAGTAAATTAATTTATGTAACCTAGTTAGGAAACAATATTTTAAATTAAATGATATCTAAGAAGAAACTACACTTTCTCTACAAAATGAAATAGTAAGATATTAAACAAGATGCCCAACATAAATCTTGGAATCTTACATTAAAAAGCGAGTCTGAATTAAATAGAAAAACCTATCACAAGCTATTTATTTTACACAAAAGAAAAAACTATAGAATGTAGAGACATTTGTTTGGCATGTATTGAACTCACCAACCATCTCCACGGATTAAAGCTTTCAGGATTCAGGATCAAAATATTTGAATCTCGCGCTAGCGCTCAAGATTTTACATCCACTTGGAATCATGTAGCCTACATTGTAGATGGACGATAACAATTAAGTGTTGATGTTGAAAATTTGATGATAATCAGCTCTGGAATTTTGCTAATACCTTTGTATTCGATATCCCTATTTTCTACTCTTGAAAAATAGGAAGCGCCCATAAGTCGCATCGTCTCATTCAAAACCTAATGCAATATATTTCTTTTTAATTATAAAATTAGGAAAGCTTCTTTATGAACGTTCAAATATATATATATATATATATATATATATATATATATATATATATATATATATTTGGAATAAGGGTGAATTTATTCCTCGCAAATAGCGGAAACGGTATTAGAATACAACATCACAACTCTCCATGCCTCAAAAATACTATTATGGGGCCATTACAGATACATCGAATTCTATATTATGTAGAATTCTATTAGGAGGGGAAGTCAAGCCCTCAAAGATACGTCTGTTCCGCTCCTTCCAGATGTGCCAAACAGACGCAGCAAGACGGACTCTGACTTTTCTAGCCCACCCCGAGTCCCGGCCTCTGTGATCTCGGATCCAGCTGAGAATGCTCCGGATGTCTCGGTCCAACCCAACTCCTCCTCTCAGCTGTGCACATTGCTCAGTCCAGATTACCAGGTCACCGGGCAACCAAAGAAGAGATGCCCCATGGATTCATCTTCCTCATTACAAAGCACGCATTTGGCATCCGGGATCTGCATCCCAAACCGGAGGAGTCTATCTCTCGTCATCAGTCGACCCCGGAGAAGACGATATGCACATAGTTGTATTTTTCGTGCAACGCCTT
Source organism: Iris pallida (assembly GCA_029216955.1). Classification (NCBI taxonomy): domain Eukaryota; kingdom Viridiplantae; phylum Streptophyta; class Magnoliopsida; order Asparagales; family Iridaceae; genus Iris; species Iris pallida. Next base: position 83,876 of record JANAVB010000685.1, on the reverse strand, counting down.
TGCCCCAAATGAAATCCACCTCCTCAGCCTGGTCATGGTGTGTCCGAACCAAATCGTAGCAGCTACGAAAGCAGAATATACCTGACCCACCCCCCGTACCTGGGCCGACCCAGCTCCATGTGTCCTCCGCCTGGCTAGCGTCGATATTAATAAGGCAAATCTCCTCGGCTAGTGGAGCAGTATAGGTATAACCCTCTGGCCTCCAAACTCCATCTCTGATGATCCGACTACATGTGATCCCCCTGCTCGCTTCTCTGTCCAGCTGCCCCTCCCAGAAGTTCAAGCAGGGATCTGAAACCCAACCAAGGGTCCAGCCAGAGGTCGGTAGTCGTCCCATCCTTCATGTGCCTGCGGATAGCGGACTGAAGCACCGGTCTACACCTAAGGATGGCCTTAAACGTGACCGAGAAATTGTTGTCTATCATGCAAGCCCAGAAGTTGGTCCTCCTCAGGTATCTGTTCGCCATCCAGTCTGCCCATAGCGACCCCCCTTGATGAATCTCCAGGCCATCTTCACACAAGCAGCCTTCCTGATCGTATGGAGCGGCCTCAACCCCACTCCTCCTTCCTCCCGAGGTCGACATAACTGATCCCAGGATATCGCATGCATCCCTCCCCTCCAGATAAAGTCAGCACAGATGGCCTCCACTTTACGAATAGTAGCCGTGGGGATCTGGATAGACTGGAACCAGAACATCGTGATGCCTGCAATAACCGAACACACCAACTCTATCCGGCCGTCGAAAGATAGACCCGCAGCTTGCCAGCCTTCCACCCTCCTCTGAGCAAAGTCCACCAAGCTGTGACAATCCTGCTCCCTGGCATAGTTGACCGTCAGCGGAACCCCCAGGTATTTCACAGGGAGCTCGCCTCTGTCCACCCCTAAGGCGAATGCTCTCTCCTCCTGCTGTGTGCACCGGGAGCTAGAGTAGACTCTGCTCTTCTTCCTGTTTAACTGGAGCCCAAAAAGCCGCCCGAACTCCTCCATAATGTCAGACAGCGCTCTCATTCCCCGCAAGGAAGGCTGGAGAAGCACCAATAAGTCGTCAGCATAGATCAAGTGGAAAACAACCGGTCTCACCAACCGAAAAAGGGGAACGATCCTCTTGCTATGCACTGCCATATTCATCATGCAGGTAAAGTACTCCATCACCAACGTAAACAGATACGGGAAGAGGGGATCACCCTGCCTCAACCCCCTGTTGCTACTGAAGTAGCCATGCGGCGTGCCCTGGATGAGAACTGAGAAAGTAGGAGAGCAAATGCACTCCCTCACCCTCGCAACCCACCTTTCGTCGAATCCCATGGCAAGCATCAAGTGGCACAGGAAGTCCCTGTTGACCGTATCATAAGCTTTTCTGAGATCAAGCTTCACACAAGCCTTCATCCCCCCAGGTTTGCTGAAATCTCTCACCATCTCATGAGCTAGCAGGCTGTGCTCCGCTATCGACCGGCCCTTAATGAACGCTGCTTGATTCTGAGACACCAATCCCTGCATAATCCCCTCCATACGCCTGCACATAAGATGAGTGATAATCTTATAAAGAAAATTATAGCAAGCGATGGGCCGGAAATCCGCAAGTGAGGTAGCTCCCTCCTTTTTAGGAACCAGCGTCAAAAAAATGTGGTTTATCTCCTTCAGAAGCCTGCCATCCACAAAGAACTCCTGAACCGCCGCCAGAACATGGGTCTTAAGCACACCCCAGTGTCGCTTAAAGAACCCTGAAGAGAAGCCATCAGGCCCGGGAGCTTTGTTGGGATTGGCCTTCATAACAATATCCTCCACCTCCTCCATCCTCACAGGTGCCAGAAGCAGACTGTTCCCATGTCGGGACACCAGTCTCTTCGTGACAAGAGCAGGAAACGTGCTAGAGTAGTCAGTCTGCTGATAAAGGGCCGTGTAGAATATGACTGCCTCCTCCTGAATCTCCGTCGGGTCCCCAACAAGACGTCCCTCAGCATTCAGAAGTCTGGAGATGTTGTTCCGGTGTTGGCGGGTGCGTATCACGTCGTAGAAAAATTTGGTACAGCGGTCTCCATCTTTAAGCCAGGTACATTTAGCCCGCTGTGCCGCACTAATCTTCTCCTGCTGGCGCATGATGCTTACCTCCTCAATAAGTAGCTTCTCCTTGGCCGCCAGCTCCCCGTTTAGAATGTCAGCTTGGAGGGCCACCTGAGTGTCCCGAAGCTCGGCTTCCTTATCTGCCAGAGAAGTCCGCGGTATCGTCTTCAGCCACCCCCTGATCGCCCGCTTGAGCTGCTTAAGTTTGTGAACCATGCGGAACTGAGCCGTGCCCTCCCGAAAGTGCTGCATCTCTCCCATAACCACCTCCTCATATCCGGCCGACAGATACCAGCTGTTGTTATACCGAAAAGGCCTCGCCCTCTGTATAGGTCTCTCACCGAAGCCAACCCGGATAGGAGAATGGTCACTAGTACCCGCCGCCAGACCTTCCGCCACCGAGTTCGGAAAGTACCTTGTCACGCCCCGACCCGGAATCACCCGAATCATCGTCCTCGCAGGGGGCGTGATGCCGCACGAGCCTGGAGTTGCGCTCGAGCAAGGCAAGATGACAAGTTCTCAAATGGTTAACTTTTGATTCGATATTAACAACGAAAGGAAACCAGAGTATACAAAACAATTCTCTTTATTGATATCCGAAACTGAGATTACAATGGCTTTCGATAGCCTAACAATATATGCCAGATTGGCTACAACACTCAGGTTCTCTCTTGCCCACAAAGGATTTCGCCGTTCCATACATCATGCCTTCTATATCTCGGCCGCATCAATCCAGCTGCGTAGTCCGAGCGTCAATGCGATAGCAAGCTTCAATGCGCTTCGGCATTCCAAGCCTTAACACGTTCAAGCAACGCTTCGCCGCGAGCAATCCATTCCCTACACCCTGCATGAAACTGGTGGGGGATCAGTACGTTCGTCCTCGCATGTACTGAAGCAAAGATCATGTAACACCCAGTTTTTCTAAAATTGGGGTATTTTTGAAAATTTATTATTTTTAATATTTATTAGTGATATTTTAGTCATGGTATGATTTTCTGGTGATTTTAGTTAAGTTAAACCATTTTCTAAGTCATGACTTATGAACTAGTGACTTACTAGCACAATCTTAGTGTAAACCCTAGTTTTTCATAACCTAGAGACTAACCATAATCATGTGAGCCTAGCCATAGGTTTAGAACATCAAATTAGGGCTTTTTAGCCTAAAGGGTATTTTGGTAATTTTCTAGGATTTATTTAGAATTATTTGGATTTATGTGATTTATTATTATTTAATTATTTGATTAGTGTCATGTTAGCCCCTAACCTAGTTTAGCACTAATCTAGAGGTTAGCCTCTAACCAAGAAGACTAAGTAGAGGATGTTAGCTTTATGTGTAAATATCTAGTTTAGAAATATCTAGATATTAACTTTAAGGATATTTCCTTTAGAAACCTAGAAATATCTATGGGTCAAAGACTTAGAGACTAAGTTTGCAAGGTGGAAAGGGACCCTAATATCTACCCCCTACCCCCCCCCCCATGGCAGCCAACACCCCCCCTATATATGTACACCCTTCACAAAAAAGTCCCATTTTCATTACTTGGAACCTTGATTTTTCCTACAACTTCAACCCTTCACCACTTAACCATTTTAGCTCCAAATTGAGCCTAGTTTCTTGCATTAGACTCCCCTACACTAGAGGATACTAGTTAGGGCCTGCTATCAAGGATTTGTGGAGCATTGGGCATCATCATTTGAAGAGGACACCCCCCCTACTTTGGTGTTTTCTTGAGTTTTCACTCAATAGGTAAATACCCCCAAACCCTACTAATATTGTGATTTCTCCTCATGGTTGCATGCATCTAGGTACCAGGGACCTATAGGACAATTTGGTAGGATATGGATATGGTTTGGTGTCCGTATCGGACACGTGTCTGTGTGTTTAAAACAGTGTTCGATGAAATGCTTGTGAGAATTAAAAGGTGTTTTTTTCAAAAACTAATTGAATAGAAAAATAGGTTTTTAAGTGTAGATCACAAATCATATGGACTGAGCACGATTTAGGCCCGTGTCCGTGTCCAAATTGGACACGAACACGCTGCACACTGCACAGTACAGTGAATTTTTAGTCTCTGACACGGCTATAAAACTAGGACACGACACGACATGAGGGTCGTGCAGACACCTAGACACCTAGCCCTAGTCCTCCTCTACCCATAGACACGATCACGACGTGTCACGTGTCGTGTGTCATGCACACGAGACTGTGACACGCCTGCACGAGACACTGCATCGTGCCCGTGTTCTCCCCTGCTGCTCGGGCTCGATTGCGACACGGACACGGCTCCTCGACACGCCAAATTTGACGTGTAGCAAGGGGCCGACACTGACACGGGGCTCCCTAAATTTCAGAGCCCCACGTGTCGTGTCGGACACGCACGAGCGCGTGCAATGATCTGTGCACTGCACAGTCGGCTGTCACTTTGAGCACTGATACGCGTGTCCTGTGTCGCGCACGCGTATCGTGGACACGTGGCAGGGTGTCCTAACCCTAGCCCTAGTCTAGGTTGACACTTGGACACGACCACGTGGTCTGTGTCGTGTCGTGTCGTGTGCACGAACTCGGGGAACACGTGTACGATGATTGTCCTGTATTGCACAGTTTTTGTACTGTTTTGTATTTTATTTCGTTTGGATATGTTTGTGTCCACTTTGGTGGACACAAACACCTTGCTAGACACGTACACTACTAGTGGTTTCATTACCAACCATTAGTTTAGCATTTTAGTTTAATTTTGTTAATCAATTCTCATTTTCCTTTTTTTACTGATACTTAAATACCAGTCTTGTTCCTAACTGTTCCAGATTTTCTAATTCCATTTTTGTCATCAAATTACCTGTTTAATACTGATAACTAGCATGGTTTAAAACCTCTAATGTGTACACCTATATGATTTCTAAGTGTGTGTCGAAATTGGGGTGATTTGGATATGAATTGGTTCAAAAATCTGGAATTTATAGTGTAAACTGAAAAATTGATTTGGGGTTCAAAAATGTAAACTGAGATTGGGGACTGTTTTAATCTGATTTTTCCTATGTGTTTGTCACTGTTTATTGTATGTATCTCACTGTTTCAGTGTCTCACATGCCTCACTGTCCTCTACACACACAAGCCCACATTCACATTCTCACTATTATACACACACATACATGTTATACACCCCCTTCACTGTTTTCACACACACACCCTCTCTTGATACACACATGTTTCCCTCATTCCCTCACACACACATACACTAGTATATAAATCTCTCTCTCACCCTCCTTCACACACACACTTGTATTCATGTGTTTCCCTCTCTCTTTCATATGTGTACCTATATATGAATTGAGATTTGTATATACATAGAATTTCTATATATATATATGAATGTGTGTTTATATATATATATTAGATATATATAGTGTATGTGATACCATATGATATAATGTATTGTATATATGTATACATGTGTTGGTTTAGATATAGATATTGAATATGGTATTGTTTAGCTATGGCCTAGTCTCTTAGCCTATGGCCTATGGCCTATGGTTAGTAGGTTTAGACTTGACCAATAGGTCTAGTAGACCTAGTTTGACTAGTTAGTTGACCATTGTTGACCAAAGTCAACTATAGGTCAACCATGACCAAATTGACCTAGAAATGACTTAGATGGACTTAAGAGGGACTAGTTGACTAGGTTTGACTAAAACCTAACTAGATGATTAGGTTAACCATATAGATTATGAGGATAATCCTATGTAAATTAAGATATGTATGGGGTTAAGTGGGATAATTAGGAGTTGTGTCATGTTTTGGGTTAGCCTTATAGAGTTGACATATAGAGTTGACCCTTGACCTAATTACCTTGTTTACTAGCCTTTGTTTGACCTAAATAACCTTAATTGGCCTAGACTTGACCTAGCTTGACCATATTGACTAGTAATTGACTAGTCTGACCATTGTTGACCAAACCCTAGATAACTTGACTAGTTTGGCTAGAATGTTGACCAAGAGTTGACTTTAACCTAGATTTGACTAACCTTGACTTGTTTAACCTTGAATGACTTAGTTAAACTTCTTGTGACCTAATATGACTTGATTTGACTTAGTTTGACTGTAGAGTTGACCAAGTTTGACTTTGACCTAGATTGGCTTAAATCCATATAGATTGCATTGTAGATTTCATTTACCTTCATTTTGGACATATCATAACTGTATTACTCTATTTTAGGACATTGTGACCCTGGTACAGACATCTGATATTACACTACTCTTTCCAGAGTGTCAGACGAGTACATTCTCTGATAGTTCTTTCATTTACTTGTCATTTACTGTATTTCAGTTCTAGTTAGCTATATGAGATTCTCTGTACAAACACGATTATTATTGCTGGATCCATTACATGCGACACTCATTTATTCATGTCTGGCCTCTATATCTGGAATCACTACTGGCATCACCCTACTGGAATCATTTCTGGAATCATTGGCTGGACTCATACTGGTTGTAGTGTTGGATTATGGATTCATTTGTGGGCGGGGAAATACTTGAGTAGACATGTGAACATACGTAAAATCTGGAACCACCTCCCTTGGAACTATTCTGGAATGCTAGCCATCCCACACTTGGCCGAGTGTGCGATGTGCCTGATTACCCCTAGCCGTTTACATGTTGATCTCAGTATTTTAAAACACACTGTTAGAGTATAGTCTGGACTTACCCTGAAATCATGGATCACTTCTGGACTCATTTTTACTGGACCCATCTTGTACTGGAATCATCTAGTATTGGATTATATGGACTGGACTCACACTGGGATTACATTTTATACTGTCTGGACTTATACCATGTTATTCTAGTTCAGCTAGTTTACTACAGTCTTCTTTGCCATGTTTTCTTCTCTTGTTAGTTACTTTACTTTCCTTGTACCCTCACTGTTTCTCTACATCATTATCTGTATAAAACTGCCATGCTCATCTATATAACTGTCTAAAAACTGCTTTATAGTCTTTGTCATTTACTTGGGATTTCTAGATGAGATGTGCTCGTTCCTGTCCTGATTGGACCTGGTGAAAATATTACAGATGATACTCCTTACGACACATGCCCTACTTACCATGGACCTGGCGAGGGATTAGCTACCTTTGGTTCCGACTCTCAGGAGTGATTCAGGAGTTTAGCTAGTAGACTTACTTAGCTTTCATGTTTTGAGCTTGTTGTATTAAACTGGAGATATTGAGTTGTATTAGAGTTTGTTTGAGATATTGTTGTTATTATATTAGTAGTTTAATTTCTGTTGTTGTTAGCTGGTATCTAGATTTCTGTGTTATCTTATCGTGCTTAGACTGTGATTGAGTATATCATATCTTTTACTTGTCCTCCCTTCGGAGTTGAGATCTTGGCAAGTACATTATATACACTGCATGAGATTAGTTAGCAACCTAGGACAGCGTTCTACCGCCGACACTGCGGCGTAGGCTGGACGTACTCACTTCTCGTGCCCCTACACAGGGTGCGGGTCGTGACACGTTTTTAGTGGTGGCCCATGCAGGTCTCGAGTTTATGTAGTGGTATTCGAACTAGAGTATCACTACAGCCTGTGATAGGATTTGATAATAGGCTTAGAGAGAGGATACTCAATCACAACTAGGAAATTTCCAGAGATTTGAATCTACTGACTTTTGTTCAAATCTGTATAATCTATTTCATATTGTCCTTCTTGATACTATCATCCTTGTACCGTTATTGACTTCCATGTTGATCTGTCTTCAGGATGGTGGAGACACGATCACAGCGTCTCGGTCCAGGTGACACCACTGAGAGGTCTGCCACCTCTCGTCCAGTTCACCAGGACCCAGGGACCACAGCTCCCCTTACTCCAGCTCATGTGGGAGCTTCTGCCACATTTGGGGGTGCACCTCTACTTATTCGGGGGACCATCCCAGCTACCCCAGACATGCCTCCCCCGCAGTTTCGTCAGCCACAGTTTCAGCAGCACAAGCAGCACCAGCAGTACCAGCAGGAGTACCAGCAGCAGATGCCATCTGGATTTGTGGATGCTGCACAGATGTTTACATATTTCCAGCAGTTCCTAGAGTCGCAGCAGACCCAGCAGCAGCGTCAGATGACGGCATTTACCAGAGGCATTGATGAGGTCCATCAGCTGGCTAGAGCGACGATGGAGAGGTTGGCAGTCCAGCCACAGGGAGGATTGGAACAGCCGCGACAGCAGAAGATTCCGGGCATTCAGGAGTTCAAGAAGATGAACCCCAGGGACTTCTTGGGGACAGAGGGATTCTTTATGCTGATGACTGGATTGAGCACATTGAGGAGATTTTTCGACTGGCGGAGATACCAGCCGGACTCCAGATAGAGGCAGCAGCTAGCCAGATACGGGATCTTGCCCGTACCTGGTATCAGACGGACCCGAGAGTAGGCACTCCAGGACAGACATGGAGAGTTTTCAAGGAGCTCTTCAAGAGGAAGTTTTTCCCGGATCAGGCAGTCGGTGCTTTGGAGACCCAGTTCGAGAACCTGGTTCAGGGGAACCAGACTGTAGAGGAGTATTCTGGTGAGTTTTGTCGGTTGAGCAGATTTGTGGAGGGCCTTAGCGAGACAGCGAAGGCGAGGAGATTCAGGAAGGGCTTGGTCAAGGAGGTCAAGTCCTTGACCAAGAGTGACAGGAATGCCACCTTTGAGAAGATCCTGACAGGAGCGATGGCAGCTGAGGATGATCTTGAGCTGAAGCTCAAGAGGGGCCGCGATGCTCAGGGAGCCAGTAGCAGTGGAGGTCAGGCCAAGAGGCCTCACATTCAGCAGGCACCTGTTAGAGTTCAGCATCAGCCTCGAGGACAGGATCAGAGGATGCAGAGTTGTGGGTATTGCAAGAAGGTAGGGCATATTTGGGAGTCTTGTAGGAGGAGGCTGAAGGTTTGTCTATTTTGTGGGTCTGGTGCCCACAAGATGATAGATTGTCCAGTTGCACCTCCTTATGAGGGTGCTAGGCCACCTGTAGCTCAGCACCAGAGGGGTGGAGCTTTTGCGATGACGGTCGAGGAGACCAACGCTGCAGGTGACGGGTTAGCAGGTTTGTCTTTCCTGTCCTTCTTTTCCCATCTTGTTGTGTGATTCCATTAGTACCTGTCAGGATATGCTTGTGATATGCTAGATAGCATAGTTACCCTTTTGAGACTATAGAATCATGACCAGTAGGTCTATGATTGCATGTTATCTTTTGACTTTGATTGACTGGGGGTGTGACCTAGAAGGAGTACGACCATCTTAATTTCGAGGACGAAATTCTTCTAAGGAGGGTAGACTTGTAACACCCAGTTTTACTGAAATTGGGGTATTTTTGAAAATTTATTATTTTTAATATTTATTAGTGGTATTTTAGTCATGGTATGATTTTCTGGTGATTTTAGTTAAGTTAAACCATTTTCTAAGTCATGACTTATGAACTAGTGACTTACTAGCACAATCTTAGTGTAAACCCTAGTTTTTCATAACCTAGAGACTAACCATAGTCATGTGAGCCTAGCCATAGGTTTAGAACATCAAATTAGGGCTTTTTAGCCTAAAGGGTATTTTGGTAATTTTCTAGGATTTATTTAGAATTATTTGGATTTATGTGATTTATTATTATTTAATTATTTGATTAGTGTCATGTTAGCCCCTAACCTAGTTTAGCACTAATCTAGAGGTTAGCCTCTAACCAAGAAGACTAAGTAGAGGATGTTAGCTTTATGTGTAAATATCTAGTTTAGAAATATCTAGATATTAACTTTAAGGATATTTCCTTTAGAAACCTATAAATATCTATGGGTCAAAGACTTAGAGACTAAGTTTGCAAGGTGGAAAGGGACCCTAATATCTACCCCCTACCCCCCCCCCATGGCAGCCAACACCCCCCCTATATATGTACACCCTTCACAAAAAAGTCCCATTTTCATTACTTGGAACCTTGATTTTTCCTACAACTTCAACCCTTCACCACTTAACCATTTTAGCTCCAAATTGAGCCTAGTTTCTTGCATTAGACTCCCCTACACTAGAGGATACTAGTTAGGGCCTGCTATCAAGGATTTGTGGAGCATTGGGCATCATCATTTGAAGAGGACACCCCCCCTACTTTGGTGTTTTCTTGAGTTTTCACTCAATAGGTAAATACCCCCAAACCCTACTAATATTGTGATTTCTCCTCATGGTTGCATGCATCTAGGTACCAGGGACCTATAGGACAATTTGGTAGGATATGGATATGGTTTGGTGTCCGTATCGGACACGTGTCTGTGTGTTTAAAACAGTGTTCGATGAAATGCTTGTGAGAATTAAAAGGTGTTTTTTTCAAAAACTAATTGAATAGAAAAATAGGTTTTTAAGTGTAGATCACAAATCATATGGACTGAGCACGATTTAGGCCCGTGTCCGTGTCCAAATTGGACACGAACACGCTGCACACTGCACAGTACAGTGAATTTTTAGTCTCTGACACGGCTATAAAACTAGGACACGACACGACATGAGGGTCGTGCAGACACCTAGACACCTAGCCCTAGTCCTCCTCTACCCATAGACACGATCACGACGTGTCACGTGTCGTGTGTCATGCACACGAGACTGTGACACGCCTGCACGAGACACTGCATCGTGCCCGTGTTCTCCCCTGCTGCTCGGGCTCGATTGCGACACGGACACGGCTCCTCGACACGCCAAATTTGACGTGTAGCAAGGGGCCGACACTGACACGGGGCTCCCTAAATTTCAGAGCCCCACGTGTCGTGTCGGACACGCACGAGCGCGTGCAATGATCTGTGCACTGCACAGTCGGCTGTCACTTTGAGCACTGATACGCGTGTCCTGTGTCGCGCACGCGTATCGTGGACACGTGGCAGGGTGTCCTAACCCTAGCCCTAGTCTAGGTTGACACTTGGACACGACCACGTGGTCTGTGTCGTGTCGTGTCGTGTGCACGAACTCGGGGAACACGTGTACGATGATTGTCCTGTATTGCACAGTTTTTGTACTGTTTTGTATTTTATTTCGTTTGGATATGTTTGTGTCCACTTTGGTGGACACAAACACCTTGCTAGACACGTACACTACTAGTGGTTTCATTACCAACCATTAGTTTAGCATTTTAGTTTAATTTTGTTAATCAATTCTCATTTTCCTTTTTTTACTGATACTTAAATACCAGTCTTGTTCCTAACTGTTCCAGATTTTCTAATTCCATTTTTGTCATCAAATTACCTGTTTAATACTGATAACTAGCATGGTTTAAAACCTCTAATGTGTACACCTATATGATTTCTAAGTGTGTGTCGAAATTGGGGTGATTTGGATATGAATTGGTTCAAAAATCTGGAATTTATAGTGTAAACTGAAAAATTGATTTGGGGTTCAAAAATGTAAACTGAGATTGGGGACTGTTTTAATCTGATTTTTCCTATGTGTTTGTCACTGTTTATTGTATGTATCTCACTGTTTCAGTGTCTCACATGCCTCACTGTCCTCTACACACACAAGCCCACATTCACATTCTCACTATTATACACACACATACATGTTATACACCCCCTTCACTGTTTTCACACACACACCCTCTCTTGATACACACATGTTTCCCTCATTCCCTCACACACACATACACTAGTATATAAATCTCTCTCTCACCCTCCTTCACACACACACTTGTATTCATGTGTTTCCCTCTCTCTTTCATATGTGTACCTATATATGAATTGAGATTTGTATATACATAGAATTTCTATATATATATATGAATGTGTGTTTATATATATATATTAGATATATATAGTGTATGTGATACCATATGATATAATGTATTGTATATATGTATACATGTGTTGGTTTAGATATAGATATTGAATATGGTATTGTTTAGCTATGGCCTAGTCTCTTAGCCTATGGCCTATGGCCTATGGTTAGTAGGTTTAGACTTGACCAATAGGTCTAGTAGACCTAGTTTGACTAGTTAGTTGACCATTGTTGACCAAAGTCAACTATAGGTCAACCATGACCAAATTGACCTAGAAATGACTTAGATGGACTTAAGAGGGACTAGTTGACTAGGTTTGACTAAAACCTAACTAGATGATTAGGTTAACCATATAGATTATGAGGATAATCCTATGTAAATTAAGATATGTATGGGGTTAAGTGGGATAATTAGGAGTTGTGTCATGTTTTGGGTTAGCCTTATAGAGTTGACATATAGAGTTGACCCTTGACCTAATTACCTTGTTTACTAGCCTTTGTTTGACCTAAATAACCTTAATTGGCCTAGACTTGACCTAGCTTGACCATATTGACTAGTAATTGACTAGTCTGACCATTGTTGACCAAACCCTAGATAACTTGACTAGTTTGGCTAGAATGTTGACCAAGAGTTGACTTTAACCTAGATTTGACTAACCTTGACTTGTTTAACCTTGAATGACTTAGTTAAACTTCTTGTGACCTAATATGACTTGATTTGACTTAGTTTGACTGTAGAGTTGACCAAGTTTGACTTTGACCTAGATTGGCTTAAATCCATATAGATTGCATTGTAGATTTCATTTACCTTCATTTTGGACATATCATAACTGTATTACTCTATTTTAGGACATTGTGACCCTGGTACAGACATCTGATATTACACTACTCTTTCCAGAGTGTCAGACGAGTACATTCTCTGATAGTTCTTTCATTTACTTGTCATTTACTGTATTTCAGTTCTAGTTAGCTATATGAGATTCTCTGTACAAACACGATTATTATTGCTGGATCCATTACATGCGACACTCATTTATTCATGTCTGACCTCTATATCTGGAATCACTACTGGCATCACCCTACTGGAATCATTTCTGGAATCATTGGCTGGACTCATACTGGTTGTAGTGTTGGATTATGGATTCATTTATGGGCGGGAAAATACTTGAGTAGACATGTGAACATACCTAAAATCTGGAACCACCTCCCTTGGAACTATTCTGGAATGCTAGCCATCCCACACTTGGCCGAGTGTGCGATGTGCCTGATTACCCCTAGCCGTTTACATGTTGATCTCAGTATTTTAAAACACACTGTTAGAGTATAGTCTGGACTTACCCTGAAATCATGGATCACTTCTGGACTCATTTTTACTGGACCCATCTTGTACTGGAATCATCTAGTATTGGATTATATGGACTGGACTCACACTGGGATTACATTTTATACTGTCTGGACTTATACCATGTTATTCTAGTTCAGCGAGTTTACTACAGTCTTCTTTGCCATGTTTTCTTCTCTTGTTAGTTACTTTACTTTCCTTGTACCCTCACTGTTTCTCTACATCATTATCTATATAAAACTGCCATGCTCATCTATATAACTGTCTAAAAACTGCTTTATAGTCTTTGTCATTTACTTGGGATTTCTAGATGAGATGTGCTCGTTCCTGTCCTGATTGGACCTGTTGAAAATATTACAGATGATACTCCTGACGACACATGCCCTACTTACCATGGACCTGGCGAGGGATTAGCTACCTTTGGTTCCGACTCTCAGGAGTGATTCAGGAGTTTAGCTAGTAGACTTACTTAGCTTTCATGTTTTGAGCTTGTTGTATTAAACTGGAGATATTGAGTTGTATTAGAGTTTGTTTGAGATATTGTTGTTATTATGTTAGTAGTTTAATTTCTGTTGTTGTTAGCTGGTATCTAGATTTCTGTGTTATCTTATCGTGCTTAGACTGTGATTGAGTATATCATATCTTTTACTTGTCCTCCCTTCGGAGTTGAGATCTTGGCAAGTACATTATATATACTGCATGAGATTAGTTAGCAACCTAGGACAGCGTTCTACCGCCGACACTGCGGCGTAGGCTGGACGTACCCACTTCTCGTGCCCCTACACAGGGTGCGGGTCGTGACAGATCATCTTTCCAAACCGACATTTTATATTTATGTTGAATCATGCAACTTAGCTTATGATCTTGCTATGTTCTCCTTAGGGTCGATTTCATGGCATATTCGAAAGCGTAAAGCATGGCAAGCATGTTATTCAATTCGCATAAGTAAACAGACAAGCAATCTCGTGTTTGATTCGTGGCGCAACTTACAATATCGACGCACCCGCCCTTGCAACCGACGCAAGGTGAATACGCCTATCCGTTTTCCCTGTCATGTTATAAGTGCCCTCTATCCAGAATCCGTCCATGCAGGATATACGCATACCTTGCACTTCCAAACCCATCGCCCTTATCTATATGAAGGTCACTAGCTTTTCGGGCTAGAATGAACTTATATTTATCGAATCGAAACATAAGACGATGTTAACTCTGTGCGGTTGCTAACCAACATCAGAGGCCATCGAAATAATCGCAGCAAGTGGCTTATCACATTCACCAGACGGTCGCTACCCATCTAAATGAAGTGCACCAACAATACCGTAAACGAATCCCTCCTAGGCCGAACGGTCCCAGCGCCCTGGCGCGTCGCGTTCGAGGGAATACCCATGTACGTGCTTTTATATCTTTAAGTCCATTTGACCATGCAACGAATCTTATATTTCATACAACCAAGCAAGTTCGCTTATCTCTATTTCAATTGGCACAACGCTCGAATGTTCTCAACGAACTCCTGTAGGCCTCGAACATTTCGAAGGGCACCATGCCGCATTATCGTCTCACGTTTCTCCGTTAACTTTCTATCTCTTACGTTTCATTCTTCGTTTCAATGTTTCAATGGCATCATGCCTCAACTCAATGCTCGTCAACCGAACGACCCGAAGGTCTCGAACACCTTTCGAGGCATTTTGTCAGATCCGACAGTTCCGCCACATTCATGCCACAACTGTATTCTTTCGCAACGAAGCCATCTTTTATTGTCCCGTGCACGTAGGCACGTTCCTACCGTATTCCGACGTTCTATGACTTAACATTCAATGTTCGTGGCTTGCGCGCTAGGGCGCTCGCCTATTGTCTTTCAATGTTCTAGCCGTTCTAACTCGTGCGCGAAGGCACGGTATGGTTCGTGCACTAAGGCACTCGCCGAGTACAGTTATCCCATGTTCTTGCGGCTTGCGCACCGAGGCGCTTGCCTTTGCGATATCCAATGTTCCATAGCGACTCGTACGTTTGTCGTACGATTCATTTTCAATTGTTCTATATAGTGTTTGACACGCACTACGTTTATCTCACCATCGAGCCACGCCCGTGGCATTGATAGGTTAACTCAGCATACAATGATATTTTTGACTTATCGAATGAAGGAGTAAAAAGAAGTCAATCCTCCCACCTTGAGTCGATACGCCTTTGTCGTTTCGCCGAGCCGATGCAGCTCGATTTTATAACTTTGTTGCACGGCCACTCTCCTGACTTAGCCATTCGAGCACTTCGTGCTTATTGAATTATACGTCCGATTTGGGCTTAGCGTGCCAACGCTTCCGTCCGTCGCAAGGCGACGAATTGCTTTCGCGGACCCCTTACTGAATAAGGCAAAAGATCGACCTCTAACATTTTAGCGTAAACGTATAGCCTGCACATGAAACCAACTAAAATCAATACTTGCATCGATTCGGACTTGCGCCTTGGTCGATTCGATTTCTTAGAATCTTCGAGCTGTCTCAACGCACTTATCCTTCGAGGCAACGCGGCGCTTCGCATCGATTCACTCGATGCATTCTTTGGGACAAGGCAACTCTTCGCATCAACTTAGTTTGATGCATTCCTCGGGACAACTCAACACTTTGTATCGATTCGCATCGATACGTAATCGGGTCAACGCAACTCTTCGAGTCAACGACTCAGCATAATGCACCGTACGGAGCGGGGCATTACAGAATATACCACTCAAAACAAGGTTCGTCCCGAACCGAAACCAATACTAAATTTCCAAGGGTTTCATTAGATCGTTCCACGATCTCGTCTCACTATCGTTTGGATCGTACAACTTAGTTTGGAATCATACACATATTTTAGGCGTCCCACCAATATATGCATTTCAGCCAAGCTCAGCTGTAAGATATCGGAACAACGCAAACACGTAACTCTTATTCTCGATAACTTGACATCTCGTATTCTCGATCGGACTTGGGCTCTAGCATAAGTTCTCGTAATTCTATTGCATATGCATATTGATACATACGCGATCCGCCAACAAAAGTCAAGGCACACGATGTGATTCAAAAATCGCATTTCTCACTTTGTGTGTTTCATCGGGACTATCAATTCTACGCGTCGCGTTAAGCCGTCGCGCATCCGATCACAACGAGTCTCCGCAATGCCATGCGTTCGGTGTCACTATCCAACGATTTTCAATATTTTACTTCGTATCCTATCTCGACATGATTCTCTTTTGTTGACTTGCAAAAGCATCAACATTCAGGACTACGTCCGCTAGGTGACTTACCTAAACACCGTGCTCAGCTTCTTCCGACGCAAGTTTAAATTGACATTGCACAAAGGCCACAATCTATCCGACACAACAGTTTACATCAAGGCGACGGTGCTCAAGACAACGATCGCCTTGACACGAGGTCTTTACGACACGCCTTACGTTCGATTTCCTAACGAGTAGGAATTCACTAGCCAAATTCCCAACTTATCCGTCTTGCCACATCGAACTTAATTTCGATTCACGCAAGCTCAATTGCAAGGTGAATCCGAATCTAACGACATGACTCGTAAGTCATTCTCTTATCGTTCTCTCTCGTGCATCGCACGAATCTCGCAATCGCCTATCCGAATCACCAAGTTCGTTGGTGAATTTCAAGTTCTATCATCGACCAACATAACCATTCAAATATTCATCCGACGAATACTCAAATCTAACTATATCATTCTCAATCGAAAGTTGTTCCAACAATTCTCGATCGCCTAGACTTATCGTCAACATGCACCACCTTGTATTTGTTATCGATGCAATCTCATATGCGATATCGCATGGGTCATCTTACGGTCTGCAGCATTCAATTTGATTTGGCGGTCAAGTCTTCTAGGGTCAGCTGCCCCGAAGCTACGCTCGATAATTGTGGATCATCACCGAAGGACAGTTTACTACGAACCATGATATATCTTATTTCGGAGCCAAATCACGTTCCGACGATTCTATGCGACTCTCCAATTCCGGACAAAAACTATTTCTATCGGCGCAACTGATGCGCAACTATCCTCCGAGTCAAGTCATGCACTGCCGTCGATGATTCCGCAATTTACGAAACATCTACTCATATCAAGTTCGAGTCTATCTTATTCACGGGTCGACACACGAGATGCTATACGCATCGAGCAATCGTCGATGACTTATAGTCTCGTCTTTGATCAATCACAAAATTTACGATCAACCAAGTTCGTTCATTCTCGTATCCTTACTTACAAAATTTTGATAGCGCAAGACGCACTCCATTTTGTATTCTCACATCGTGCTTACGTTTCCTTGCATATCGATCTTGATAGTTCATATCAATTTCGATAGCAAGAGGGTCGACTTCGAATCCGTTTCAACGTCAACTTAACTCGTATCGCATACATCCAAGTTCGCAACAAATTTTTCCATACGCATCTTACTCGTTCTCTGATTCACCGCATCCCGCTATACTTTGATCGTGTAACTGAGTTACCGATTATCCAACATCGAACCCTCGAGTTATACGATCACGCCCTCTAAGTTTCGCGTGTTTTTCAGTCGTACTCAAATGAGTTTTGCCGTAACGTAACCAACTATTTCTTAGGCATGATTTCTCACGTCAACCAACTTTCTTAACGAAGTCGCACATCGTGCGATTCAATTTCAATGTTTGCATCGCCTAACATTTCTATCGAGATCGCAAGTCGTACGATTCGATTCGTCTCGCCCAACGTTTCTACCGAGATCGCAAGTCGTGCGACTCATTTGTAAGCTCGAGTATTCCTTTCCCGTCGATCCGATTATTGCATCAAGGTATAATCGTTTTGCTAGTCGCGGTCGTCCGACCGACTTATCATTCTCGTCCGACGTATCGTTCATTGATACGGGTCTCGCCTTATCGTCCCAACCGAATTTCGAAGAACACTTGCATCAACATACCGTCATACAAATTTTCAATCGAGTCTCGGTACTCCCCCGTCTGTTGCGGACAAACTTTCTGCAATTCTCACAAAACGTCGATGCAATTTATCGCACAAGTGGTATTGCATATACCACTCGGAATCGAGCCATTCATTGCATCGGTGGTATGCCATATACCACCCAGAAATTAAGCTACTTCCGTCGCAACGTACTCTTTACGAACCAACGATCTCTTCCGACTCACGATTTCCGCAATGATCGTGCTTGATCACAACTGTAACTCTGATTAATCATAATCCGACGCAACTCGGCCAATGCATTCATTTGCCAACACAAGCTCGGCGCGCTACCGAACCGATTTCGTTTCTCGATTTATAACTTTTATTTTCTTCCGTTGCATCTTGTGCAAAATTTCATTCTCGATATCCGTTGCACTTCGTGCAGCGATTACTTTGATACGCATTGCACCACGTGCAAAAATTTTACTTTTTGAGATACGTTGCACCACGTGCAATATTTTACTCTCAATACGCATTGCACATCGTGCAACATTTCCTTTCCGACATTCAAAGTCAATGCTCAAATCCGTTTCAACACATTCGATATTGACTTATCGCTTTTCATCGCAAACGCACATTCGAAATCGATATGTGAATCCGTTCGACACATTCCATATCAACTTTCATTTCTTTTCAACGCATCGTTTTACAATCAACGCGTGGCAATTGCTGCAGCAACATTCCACGACTATCATTGTATCGATGCAACCAACATTTCTCGTATCGTTCGTTATAAACAACGAATATCTCAAACCACAATTCACGACGTGTTGCATCTACGGCAACAAATTCTCGAATTCATATCTCGCAACTTGTTGCACTTGCAGCAACAAACCTTTTCCGACTTTTCCAACTAACACCATGTAATTTCCAAACAACACGCGGCAAAATTACATGATTTGTATTAGACTTATTGTATGGAACATCCAGTGCGGCATCGAGCAGAGTCAAGAGTGATTTCGATTGGTGGTGGGCAACTTTTAGAACTGAAATGAAGCAAGCGTCCAGAGGAAATTGAGCCTAGAGCTCTGATACCAATTTGTCACGCCCCGATCCGGAATCACCCGAATCATCGTCCTCGCAGGGGGCGTGATGCCGCACGAGCCTGGAGTTGCGCTCGAGCAAGGCAAGATGACAAGTTCTCAAATGGTTAACTTTTGATTCGATATTAACAACGAAAGGAAAACAGAGTATACAAAACAATTCTCTTTATTGATATCCGAAACTGAGATTACAATGGCTTTCGATAGCCTAACAATATATGCCAGATTGGCTACAACACTCAGGTTCTCTCTTGCCCACAAAGGATTTCGTCGTTCCATACATCATGCCTTCTATATCTCGGTCGCATCAATCCAGCTGCATAGTCCGAGCGTCAATGCGATAGCACGCTTCAATGCGCTTCGGCATTCCAAGCCTTAACACGTTCAAGCAACGCTTCGCCGCGAGCAATCCATTCCCCACACCCTGCATGAAACTGGTGGGGGATCAGTACGTTCGTCCTCGCATGTACTGAAGCAAAGATCATCTTTCCAAACCGACATTTTATATTTATGTTGAATCATGCAACTTAGCTTATGATCTTGCTATGTTCTCCTTAGGGTCAATTTCATGGCATATTCGAAAGCGTAAAGCATGGCAAGCATGTTATTCAATTCGCATAAGTAAACAGACAAGCAATCTCGTGTTTGATTCGTGGCACAACTTACAATATCGACGCACCCGCCCTTGCAACCGACGCAAGGTGAATACGCCTATCCGTTTTCCCTGTCATGTTATAAGTGCCCTCTATCCAAAATCCGTCCATGCAGGATATACGCATACCTTGCACTTCCAAACCCATCGCCCTTATCTATATGAAGGTCACTAGCTTTTCGGGCTAGAATGGACTTATATTTATCGAATCGAAACATAAGACGATGTTAACTCTGTGCGGTTGCTAACCAACATCAGAGGCCATCGAAATAATCGCAGCAAGTGGCTTATCACATTCACCAGACGGTCGCTACCCATCTAAATGAAGTGCACCAACAATACCGTAAACGAATCCCTCCTAGGCCGAACGGTCCCAGCGCCCTGGCGCGCCGCGTTCGAGGGAATACCCATGCACGGGCTTTTATATCTTTAAGTCCATTTGACCATGCAACGAATCTTATATTTCATACAACCAAGCAAGTTCGCTTATCTCTATTTCAATTGGCACAACGCTCGAATGTTCTCAACGAACTCCTGTTAGGCCTCGAACATTTCGAAGGGCACCATGCCGCATTATCGTCTCGCATTTCTCCGTTAACTTTCTATCTCTTACGTTTCATTCTTCGTTTCAATGTTTCAATGGCATCATGCCTCAACTCAATGCTCGTCAACCGAACGACCCGAAGGTCTCGAACACCTTTCGAGGCATTATGTCATATCCGACAGTTCCGCCACATTCATGCCACAACTGTATTCTTTCGCAACGAAGCCATCTTTTATTGTCCCGTGCACGTAGGCACGTTCCGACCGTATTCCGATGTTCTATGACTTACCATTCAATGTTCGTGGCTTGCGCGCTAGGGCGCTCGCCTATTGTCTTTCAATGTCTTTTCCTGCTTGTGTACACCATGATGGCCGGAGATGCCTCCATCGCCATCGAACCACTTCCAGCCATACTCATCCCCCTTGTAACAATGGTCCTCTGTGGCTCGAACGGGACCAGTGCATCCTGCGTGCCCTCCTGTCTCTGCGGTGATCCTGGCTCCTGACTCCTGACTCCTATCGACCTCCATCCCTGTGCCCGCCTCCATATGTCTGTCTGGCTGCATCTCCCCAGGCACGTGACTGGGGCCGTCTCCTTCCCAGGAGTCTCCGTCCGAGCTGCCTGTGGTCTGGCCGACTTCTGCCCCTTGAATTTGCACGCGCTAGTAGTGTGCCCAAAGCACTCACAGTTAGAGCACATGGGGGGACCCAGTCATACTCCACTACCTGTGTCAGAACCTCCCCTGATGGAACCTGATACTCCAACATACTCGGTAGCTCCGCGCCCGCTTTGATCTCCACGAAGACCCTAGCATACATCAGTCTAGTGCGAAAAGTAGTGGCCTCATCTGCTTTGATCGGCTTTCCCACAAGGCTAGCAAGTCGCATGAGAAGTGGGATGCTCCAATACTTAACTGGGAATTCAGAGAATCTGACCCAGATGGGGATAGCATTCAGCACCTCCTTCTCACACCGCAGCTCCGGCGTCCACTCCTTTAGTATAATGAGTCTCCCATCAAAGGACCAAGGCCCTCCCTGTAGAATCTTGGACACATCCTCCGGTAAGCCACATTTGACATAATAGAACCCGTTCTCCCGAGAGAAGAATTCAATGCTACCTTTGGGCCTCCAAACACGCTCCGCATAACCCCGAATTTGGCCAAAGAATGGCTTGTTCCCTAATACATACAGTACCAGAGTGTTCTTCCAGAATTCGGAGACCACCGCTATTTCTTCAGCGGAAAAATACGCCCGTAGCCCTCCTCCAACCGACATTGGTGGAACAAACTCCATCGACATCGGGCTTTTCGCAGCCACTGGTGTACAAACCTCCTTCCATGACCGAGGCCTCTGCTCCTCAGTGTGCATCCTGGTCGGAGGGATCACAGGGCCCTAGTCTGACTTAGCGGTATCGGTAGCGATACCCTTAGCCTTCTCGGCCGCCGTCGCCTTAGGCCTCCAACCCGTAATAGACCGCACCATTCCTCCCCCACGACGCCGGGTATCCAGGGTGCCGACCATAGAGGGTCGATTCCCATGGTTCCCTGGCCCCGCTCTCCCCAAAGCTTGGGACAGTGCCCCTCGCCGTCCTCCCATCCGTCTTCGCGTCACAGTCTGCCAGCCAGCCTCCCCAGAGTTATCCCCCCCGGATCCGAACTCGAAGACGGGAGCTTCTCCTCCGGAAGTGCCGCCACCGCCTCCTCCCGACACCTTCCCGCTTGGAGGAGTCCCGTCGCCACCACCCGACCCCCCCCCCTCGTGGGGGGTTCCCTCCACCCGGCCTAGGGCCGCTGCCACCCGACCCCCCCCGCCTGGGGGGGTCCCACCACCCGGCCTGGGGCTGCTGCCCCCGCTGCCACCCGACCCCCCCCCCCCCCGCCGCCGCCGCCTGGCCTAGGGCCGCTGCCACCCGAACCACCCCCCCCGCCTGGGGGGGGATCCGCCCGCAACTCCAGACCCCCTCCCCCCCCCCGCCTGGGGGGGTCCCGTCGCCGCCGCCTGGCCTAGGGCCGCTGCCCCCGCTGCCACCCGACCCCCCCCCGAACCTCCACGGGGGCATCTGCTCCCTCCCGCCCCTCCCGGTTGACCAGGCACCCTCCCCGCAAGCGGGTCGGGGGGTCGGGAGGGAGGAGCAGCCGGCAAGTCGCGAACCCTAGCAGAGGGTGCGTTCGCGATCGCCTGCATCATCTGGCCAACGGTCGGCTGGACCGGTCCCAGCGGGCCGGGCCGGGCCGGTCCAACCGGGCCAAATTCGGGCCGGGCCTCCTTTTAAAAAAAAAAAATTCACAGCGGTCCGGGCCGGGCCGGGCTCGGGCTGGGGGGTAGAGGCCCGACCCGACCCGTTCGGGATTGGGGGCCGGGCCGGTTCGGGCTATGGGCGGTCCGGGCCGGGCTTAATGGGGGGCGTGCCGGTCCGGGCCTGGGTCGGGCTCGGGCTAAACCGGCCCACCCATCACCATGACCAAGAAGAAAGATAGCCATAGCGAGGACGTCTGGTATAGAAATATAACCACCAAGGATGAACCCATATAAGAAGTTAGATGTTCTCTCCCTGGAGTAGTCTGTGTTGTTTATAGGCCAGTCAACTAGATCTTCTTTCTTCTCATATACCTCTTTACTCTGCATCCTTTTGTCAATTTCTTGCTCAAGAATATTCAAAATTTGGGTTCGTGCCTGCGGTGCCATATAATTAACCTTACAGTCAAAATGTAGTAAACTAAATAGTACTGGTATATATATACATACATGAAGCGCCTTGTTGTAAGTAGTTCCAGGGAGATTGAGAGGAAAACTTGTACGGAGGCCCCCTGTAATTGAGTCATATAGTTTTCTTAGCTCATCCATCTGAAGGTCCCCTATGACAAGGCCCAAGGTTTGATTTGTGACAGTGCTGAAGGTAAACTGCAGCGATTACGCTCGTAATTAGCTATCATACTCTTACGTAGTGTATGTACGTATAAGGTACGTGAATATAGGATCAAGTTATATATATGTACATGTACTTTCTCAGGAAAAACAAAATTATATGATGCATGTATATATATGTGGTACCTTTTTCACTTCATCAATAGTTTTTCGCTGCATGTTGGACGTCAACCAATATTGATGATGTCTCGAGCTTTTCTCTGCTTGTGCTATTGTTGTCGCAAACCTGCATGCATCTCTCTTATCCACTAGACTAAAGGTCATTTGCCTTATATATATATATATATATATATATATATATATATATATATATATATATATATATATATATATAATTTTTTTGAAGCAATGGGTAATTGTGGCGAACTCGCCTCCACTGGAGCTCGAACTCCGACCACTCACTTGGGCCGCATGCATCTCTCTTAACCACTAGGCTAGAGGTCATTTGCATATATATATTTTTTTGGAAAAAGGGTAAATTTTATTCCAAATCATCGCAATAAGGTTACATAGAGATACAGTCCCAACTCAGGGGGACATTACTAGTACATCCGACTCAATGTTATGAAGGATGCCCACCAGTGGAGTGGACAGTCCCTCATAAATGCGTCGGTTCCTCTCCCTCCAGACATGCCAAACTGATGCAGCAAGCCTCAATCTAGCACGTCTGACCCAGCTCTGCTCCTGGCCCCTGCAATCTCTAATCCACTTAAGGATTTCTCTGAAGTCACGCTCCCTTCCAACCCCTCCCAAGTATCTCCGGCTCTGCTCTGCCCAGATGCTCCACGCCATATGGCACTGAAAGAACAGATGCCCAATGGATTCATTCTCTGTCTCACATAAAACACACTTAGGGTCAGGGACCTGGACCCCGAACCGAAGTAGTCTGTCCCTAGTAAGCAACCGGCCCAGCACCAGTTTATATGCAGACAGTTGCATCTTTCTGGCAAGGCCCTTCCCCCAGATAAAGTCGTACTCCTCAATCTTGTCGAAGTGGGAACGAACAAGATCGTAGCAGCTGCTAAATCTGAACTCCCCAGCACCCTCCGTGTAGCCCGGAGGTGCCCACACCCAGACGTCAGACAGTACAGCAGGAGTGATCTGGACCTGCCTGATCTCCCCTCCTAACTGAGCAGTGAAACGATACTCCTCTGGCCTTCAGACCCCACCCCTGATGATGCGCCTACAAGTCAGACCTCGGTACGCCACACCGTCCGTCTGGAGACCCAGAATCTCCAGAAGAGACTGACCTGCTATCCACGGATCAAGCCATAGGTCCGTCTCCCCTCCCTCCATCATCTTCCTCCGAATAGCCTTCCGAAGCACAGGACGGTTCCTCAGGATATGCTTGAAAGACACAGAGAAGTTGTTGTCAATTTTACATACCCAGAAGTTCCTACCCCGGAGATACCGACTAGTCATCCAAGCCGACCAAAGAGAACCGCCCTGAAGGAACCTCCACGCCAGCTTGATCCCCGCCGCCTTCCTGACAGAAACTAGCGAACGCAGACCCACACCTCCCTCCTTTTTCGGACGACAAAGCTGCTCCCAAGAGATGGCATGAATCCCCCCATACCATATGAACTTGGCACATATGCCCTCAATCTTTCTGATAGTGGCCAAAGGAACCATAATAGATTGGAGCCAAAACAAAGCAATAGCAGATATAACCGATCGTACCAGCTCAATACGCCCTCCAAAAGATAGGCCAGCCGCCTGCCAGCCCTCTACCCTCCTCTGCGCAAAGTCCACCAGACTCTGACAATCCCGGTCCTTCGCGTAGTTGACAGATAGGGGCACCCCCAGATATTTCACCGGAAGGTCACCCTTTTCTACCCCAAGCTCCAGGGCCCGTTCCTCCTTCAAGGTGCAAGAGGAGTTGAAGTAAACTTTGCTCTTGTCCCTGTTCAACCGAAGACCCGATAACTGTTCGAACTTCTCCATCACCACCGCAAGCTCCCTCATCCCTCGCATGGAGGGCCTCATCAAAACCAATAGGTCATCCGCATATATGAGATGTGAGACCACCGGTGAGACCCTGCTGTATATCGGTACAATCCTCTCCCGATGCACCGCGATGTCCATCAAACAAGTGAAATACTCCATCACGAGGGTGAATAGATATGGGAAAAGCGGCCCCCCTGCCGAAGGCCCCTGCTACTCTCGAAGAACCCGTAAGGAATACCCTGAATAAGAACCGAGAATGTAGGGGAGGTGATGCACTCTCTGACTCTGTCCACCCATGTCTCGGAGAAGTCCATTGCACCCATCAAATGACAGAGGAAGTCCCTGTTGACGGTGTCGTAGGCTTTCCTCAGGTTAAGCTTTACACACGCTTTCATCCCTCCTGGCTTGTGGAACTCCCGAATCATCTCATGAGCCAGCAGGCTATGCTCAGCAATAGACCGCCCCTTGATGAATGTCGCCTGATTCCAAGAAACCAGGCCCTGCATAGCGTCCTCCATCCTCCTGCACATAAGGTGAGTAATTATTTTATACAAATAATTACAACAAGCAATCGGGCGGAAGTCAGCAAGAGAAGTCGCCCCCTCCTTCTTGGGCACCAGCGTCAGGAAGGTGTGGTTCAGCTCCTTCAGGAGCTTGCCCGTCTCAAAGAACTCCTGAACAGCCTCAAGAACCTGGACCTTGAGGACACCCCAATGACGCTTGTAGAAGCCACTGGAGAAACCGTCCGGCCCAGGGGACTTGGAGGCATCAGCCTGCATCACAATCGCCTCCACCTCCGCCATCCGGATAGGAGCCATAAGAAGACTGTTGCCATACTCAGTAATCAACGTCTTCGTAGTCAGCTGCGGGAATACCGTGGGATAGTCCGTCTGATGATAAAGCTCAGAGTAGAACCGGACAGCCTCCTCCTGAATAGCAACATGGTCGGTCACAAGGCGCCCATCACTGCCGATAAGTCTCTGGATGCAGTTCCGGTACTGGCGAGCCCGAATGACATCATAGAAGAATTTGGTGCAACGGTTCCCATCCTTGAGCCAGGAGCATTTGGCCCGTTGGGCCGCACTAATCTCCTGCTGGAGTCGCAAGGTGTTGACCTCTGCAGCCATCTTCTTCTCTCTAGCCGCCATCTCGCCACTCATCATGTCTCCCTGGAGGTCTGTCTGCAGATCTCTGAACTCCGCCTCCTTCTCCTGTAAGGAGGTCCGGGGAAGAGCCCTCACCCAGTCCCTGATGACGCGCTTGGTCTTCTTCAGCCTGTGAACCATACGGAACTGAGCAGTGCCAACCACATCCTGACACAGACCCCCCGCCACAGTCTCCTCATAGCCAGACGATAGGAACCAACTGTTGTCATACCGGAACGGACGGGCTCTCTATCTGGGTCTCTCCACGAAGCGCACCAGGATCGGCGAATGGTCACTGGTCCCCGCAGGAAGCCCCTCAGCCACAGCAGAGGGAATAGACGGAACCAATCACTGTTCCCCAAAGCACGATCAAGCTGGCAAGCCACCCTGCCAACCACAGCCTTGTTGTGCCACGTCCATATGTGCCCCACCCTCTCCAGATCCCTGAGCCCGGACTGGAGAAGACAGGACTGAAAGTCTGATAGAATCTGGTCTGGCACCGGCCGCCCCCCCAGCTTCTCTCCCCTATATAGCGTGGCATTGAAGTCTTCCATAACAAGCAGGGGGGAGATGGCGATGCACTGCCAAAGTACTCAGCCTAATGATGTCCTGCCACAAGGCCTCCCGCATCCTCCTGTCATTGTGCCCATAGGCAGCACCAAGTAAGAAACGGAACCCACCCTTGTTGGAGAAGGAGATAGCCACCAGCTGGTCAGTCATGAAAACCTCCTCCCCCTCCCAACTAGCTCCGTTCCATCTAACCCAGATTCTCGCCATATCACAGAGACCAAGGTTGTGGAGCTGGACCCAGTCCGTAGGAGTTCTACGAGACAGGGTTTTCGCCCTCCTGATCTTAGTCTCGAGTAAGATCGAGATTTCACACTTCTCCTTCCTCAGCACCTCACTAATCTTCCTCCATCTCCCCAGAGAACACCCTCCCGGACATTCCAGGCCAGGGCCGACATCTAAACCGCGGGTGGGGTCCCCTGAACATCCTCTGAAGGTGCACCCGGGGAGAGTGCTACCTCCATATCTCTGGACTCCTCATCTCTATCCCCCTGAAGAAGAGGCTGAGCTAGGTCCGCTACCCATTTAGGGTTGACCTTCCACACTCTCTCCGCCCCACCTTGTCCGCTGTCCTCACTATGCGACTCCGTAGCCTGGCGCTTCCGACTGTATACTTGAAGAGCTAAGGTGTTATTCTCTCCTTTTCGCCTGTCCTCCTGTCCCATACTCCTGGTGGTCATAGTCCTCGTCCCCGTATACTCAACCATCGCTCCGGCAAGGATCACCGTCGAAGACCTGTCTATATCCCCAGAGTCGGGGGGAAGGTCTGCCTCCATCTCATCCTCCATCAGGCCCGCCTGGCCAACTACAGGGGTATTAACTACACCACCTGTCTCCTGTACTGCCTCCTCCGTTACCACCTCAGAAGCTCCTCCACGCCTACAAGCACTCGGGAGGTGCCCAAAGCAGACACACGTCGGACATCTGGGGGGAACCCACTCATACTCCACCTTCTACATAAGAATCTGGCCAGTAGGGGTCCGGTACTTCAACTGCTCTGGCAGGTCCAACCTGGCGTCAATCTCCACAAATACCCGAGCATACATCAATCTAGTCCTGAATGCGGTGGCATCGTCCGCCTTAATCGTCTTGCCAATGAGGCTGGCAAGTCTCATAAGGAGGGGGACACTCCAGAAGCGAACCGGGAATTCAGGAAACCGGACCCATACAGGCACCGCATTCAGCACCTCCTTCTCACATCTCAATCAGGAGTCCATTGCTTCAGTATAATGAGGCGTCCATCAAACGTCCATGGCCCTCCCTGGAGGATCCGAGCCACATCTTCTGCCATCCCGAATTTAACAAAGTAGAAGCCGTTCTCCTTGGAGAAGAACTCCATGCTACCCTTCGGCCGCCAGACTCTGTCCGCATAACCTCGGATCTGCCCGTAGAAGGGCTTGCTACCCAACACATATAACACTAAAGTATTCTCCCAGAATGCCGTCACCTTCGCCACTTCCTCAGCCGGAAAGTCGACGCAGAGCTCACCCCCAACCGCCATAGGCGCAACATACTCCATCGATGCCGGAGTCTTTGCAACCCCCACCTTGCATGCATCTGCCCAGGATACAGGCCGTGGGATCGAATTTCGAGGCAGGGTCGTCGGGGCCGGCCGGGCACTCACGTTCGTAGCAGTCCCTCTCCCCCCGATAACTGGGCCAGCCGCCACTGCTGACCCCGTCGCTCGAGGCCTCCACGTAGTCCTGGCTTGTCCCTCCCGTCCACCAGTGTGCACCTGTCCCACCATAGGTCCTGTTCTCCTAGCTATCCCTGACCTCCTGTCCGATCCCTGCGTAGAAGCGGAGCCCCTCCTAGTCTCAGAGATCTGCGATCGTTGCCCACCTCCTCGTCTTACCCTCCGATTTTGTACCGTGGTCCAGGCCCCCTCCTCACTCTGTCCATCCTCTGATCCGGTCAGTGCCCTTTGGGCATTGAACACCATAGAGGAGCCCCCGGAGCAACCGCTATCGAGCCGCCGATCGAACCCGTGCTCGGTGGCGTCGCCGCCGTCCACACTCCTCCCCGGCTACCCCCCCACCTGGGGTGGGTCGCCGGCCTCCGCCCGCCCCTGGAGGGGTTCGCCGGACCCCCCCGGCCGCGCCCTCGGCCGCCAGCGTGCGCCCGCGTGATCGCAGCAGCAGCATACAGCGTTTCCGGCGGCCGGCCGCCGCCGTCCGCCTCCAACCGGTCGCCGCCGGCCGCCGCCGCCACCCCCTTGCCTTTCCCCCGGTCCGGTGGTCGGTTGGGCGCCTCCTCGCACCGATTAGGTGATGCCCTAGCAGAGCTAGGGTTTGCTTCCGTCGCCATATTGTGTGTCGGTTATCATTTGAAACCGTAGCCCAAAAATTGTATAAAATTTCGATAAAGGTATCAAGGCTGGAGAATTGATCCGTCCAACGTTTATTCGGTCTTCTTTGACTTTGATCAAGTATTTATCCCTCTTTTTTGTTCTCTTACAACTGGAAAAGTATTGGAGAAGAACATTTATAATCATCCATCCAGCCAGCCAGCCAGCCGAAAGATTGTTCTTCCTATTACTTGTACTATATAAATGTGTGAAAAAACCTTGGAGAATTCTCCAACTGGAAGATTCTGTCCGACTCAAAGTAACCATCTTCTCCCAGGCCAGGGAGGGTGATGTTCAAACGAGTGGGAGCCAAAGAAACTCTTTAAGATGTTGGTGTTTCTTCCATTAGACTAGGAAAGAGAATTTCACTTTGGCTACACCAAATGTTGAGTATCTCAATAGAACGTTTTGTTTGTGTTCAGGTGTGCACATGGGATGTGGTGGAGCACATGTAATGTGGGAGTGTTTTCCAATGAGGAAAAATGATTAACTTCTCAAAGAAAGCATTTATGCTTTTTGTCATTTTCCATGTCCATTAGGAGCTAAGTCCCAAAGCGACTTGGACTCGGGTTTGGGCTCAAGGGTGCATAGTGGCGCATAGTTGCGCTTTTATGGCACACTTTGCTGCTTGTGATGGTCAACATTGTCGCATGGCGCTTGTGTGCATTTGTTGCGCTCGTACGCTCGTTTCATGCGCAACACGTCAACATCGTCGCATGACGCTTGTGCGCATTTGTTGTGCTCATGCGTGTGTCTTATGAGCGGGCACATGTGCGTCTTATGAGCGGGCGCATTGCATGTTGCTTATGCACATTTGTTGTCCTCGTGCGTGCGTCGCATCAGCTGGTTTGGTAAGGCCAGAATTCGGAGTGACACCCGAGGATCTATCTGTTTTCCAGCCAAATGGTGAACACCAGGAGTAACCGAGGCAACGAGTGGGTTTCTTATTTTGCCCTCCCACTCTACTGTAACTTATTCTTTTGAGGCGTTTAGCCGCTAAGCATGTGTTAGCTTGTATTGCAACTTTATTTCTGTCTGCCTAAGTGTAACACGATTGACAAATCCTAGGGTTGATCATGTATAACTTAACTCTTGCTAGTCTTTGCATTTTATATAACTAGCTTCATGATCATCTGAATATGTAATGTTTGGGACGCCTTACTTTTGTATGTTTGATGATCAAATATCTTGTAACTTTTATTTATTTGCTTGAGATTGAGATATTAGGCTTGTTTTTTACCATAAGAGACTGATGGATTGTAGATTAACTCTCATACATCTAGACAACTGTGTCTGTCCTCCGCTCTCCAGTATTTTGGTTTTGGGGCGTAACACATGGGCTGCTACGCTGCTGGCATATGCGTGCAGAAGCAGCTGCGATTGTGCTGGTGGGGCGCATAAGCACATACATCGTGGTTGGGGCATATTGCCGCTGATTGCGGGATTTGAACAGTTATGGAAAGATATGATCAAATATTCAGATCCGATTTTTGTGGGATTTGAATTCAAATTAGTCATATCTTTTCGTAGTCAGATGACGGTCAAGATAAGGGTTAGGGTGTCAACCCAACTCTATAAATACTCTATTCGTGCCTCTTTGAGAACTACTTCGAAAATAGGAAAGACGAAGAGTGATTGCTGCTGCCGCCGTTGGGGTCCAAAAGAGATCGTGCGAGTTCAGAAAGGAGGTGACGATGAGCGTTCCAGAAGTTGTCACGCCCCGAGTCGACAATGTTCGTCTCCGATGTTATTTTGCCGATTCGATCGTCCTCGCTAAGGCGTGATGTCTTACGAGTCTGGAGTTGCACTCGTACAAGGCAAGAACGTTACGTTGTGTCACTTTCCGTTCCCAGAATACGTATTCTAAATACATGTACTGCTGGAATGTATTTATTTAATATTTATCATGTATTGTTCTGTATTTAAATTTCTTTAATTTTTTGCTAATTATTTTTCTGCATTTTACTTTCAGCATTTTACTTTATGCTTTGCTTTTGGGTTCGGCCCGAGTTGGTTTATTTTTCGGCCTTGGATGGTTCAATATGAACCCAACTCCCCACCTACCACCACTCCTTCATTTAAAGCCTCATCCCCTTTCTCTCTCTCTCTCTTCATTACTTCTTCTCATTACTCTTCTTCTTCTTCCTCATAACTCCCCCACCAACCTAGGAGGGCTAGGCAAGTGCCAACTTGCTTCTTGATGGATTTCCATTTTTGTTGTTCCATTGTCTTCCTCTCAAGATTCTTAGATACTTTAGTACTTAGCATTTTTAATTTCCAAGGCTCATTTCATGTAGATCTGAGTTTAAGACATTTTCGGAATTTTTAGGTTTTGATCTAGTAACTTTGTTATTTTTCAAGTTTTGATGGTTCCATGTTGTAGAAAATTTGATTCTACCCAATTTAGACTATTGGAAGTCCTGATTTCGACTTATTTTGAGTGATTTATGGTCTTTTGGTTCATGTGTTTTCATGGCCATTGGAGGCTGGTTGGAGAAGATGAGTAGTGCATGTTGTCCTGGCGCATGCTGTTTGCTGGCGCATGCTGTCCTGCCGTATACTGTTTTCTGGTGCATGCTGTTTGCTGGCAAAAAGCTGTTGCCATACTGTTTGCTGGCGCATGCTGTTTGTTGGCGCATGCTGTCTTGGTGCATGCTGTTTCATGGCAAAAAGTTGTTGCCATGTTGTCTGCTGGCGCATGCTGTCCTGACGTATGCTGTTTCCTGGCGCATGCTGTTTGCTGGCAAAAAGCTGTTGCCATGCTGTTTGCTGGCGCATGCTGTTTGCTGGCGCATGCTGTCCTGGCGTATGCTGTTTCCTGGCGCATGCTGTTTGCTGGCAAAAAGCTGTTGCCATGCTGTTTCCTGGCGCATGCTGTTTGCTGGCGCATGCTGTCCTGGCGTATGCTGTTTCCTGGCGCATGTTGTTTCTTGGCGCATGCTGTCCTGGCGCATGCTGTTTCCTGGCACATGCTGTTTCTTGGCGCATGCTGTCCTGGCACATGCTGTTTTCTGGCGCATGTTGTCCTGGCACATGCTATCCTGACGCATGCTGTTTTTCGTGGTCGCATGCTGTTGACTGCTGTTTTTCGTGGCCGCATGGCACTTCCTTGCCGCATGAGATCCTGACCACATATGCATTCTCAGCCGCATGAACTATAATTTCTCGGCCACATGAACTCTAGCCGCCCATGATGTCTTTTGACTGATTCTTATCCCGAATTGATATTGATTGATATTGATTGTGACCTTGTGTCACGCCTCCGAACCAGAATACTGGAGAGCGGGAGCAGACATAGCCAGCTACGTATAATGAAATGGAATCCATCTCACCATACGGTCACGGCTGTCTAGATATGTGAGGGTTTATCTACAAGCCATCAGTCTCTTAAGGTCATAAATTATCCTATTGTCTCAATCTCAACCAACTAATAATAATCACAAGATATCAGATCACCAAATATACAATTGTAAGGCGTCCCAAACATTACATATCCAGATGACCATGAAGTTAGTCGTACAAAATGTGAGGACTAGCAAGAGTTAAGTCATACATGATCAACCTCAAGTTGCCAATCATGATTACAGCCCGTAGGCAGACAGAAGGTAAAGTGCATCGAGCTAACAAGTGCTCGTCGGCCAAATGCCTCAAAAGAATAATGTACAATAAAGTGGGAGAACAAAAAAAACCCACTCGTTGCCCTGGTTACGCCTGGCGGTCTGTCACCCCCAGTTTTCAGGAACAGGGGTATTTTTGTCATTTTGTACTTTTGAATATTTTTTGAAATTTATTTTATTATTTATGATACTGTTTTGGGGTTATTTGAGTCGGGTTCGAATTTCAGCTCATTCCGACTTGTATCGGGGACCCGGGGTAGCTTAGACTCTGATCGGGACCCAACAGGAACTGACCAACGTGTCATGACCAAACCCAGATATTTATATTTGACTAATCCCATTTGATTTTAGTGGGATTAGGGATTAGATTAGAACTTGAAATTAGGAGTTTTCAAGTTACCATTTTGACCCCAACTCAAACCACTCATTTCTTTGACTTGGAAGGCATTTTGGTAAATTGCCAAATGCCCCAACCCTCTGAGATGTGGCCGGCCATGTATGGAGCACCCCCTCTCCTTTGCTTCACTCCAAAGCAACCTCTCTCTCTCTCCATTTCATTTCTATCTACAACTTTCTCTCTCTTGTTCTTCCCCAAATTTCTAGAGAGCAACTCTATTGATTTCATCTCCAAATCCACCATTTCTTCCACCAAATATTCTTCTTTTCTCTTCTACTCCATGAAAGGAAGGAGCTAGCCAAGTTTGGAAGGATTCGGAGCTCGTTCGTGTCCTTTTGGAATCTCTACGTGTCGGTGTCGAGTCGGAAGGCTTTTTCATTTGAATCTCTCTCCCGGAAGGTATAATCTCTCTTCTAAATCACCCCAACATGCATATAGGATTATTTTTGACCCAAAGGAATAACCCCCATGGTTGTGTCCCCATTTGTGTCCGTTTCGTGTCTTTTTGGAGACCTTCAAGAGTGTCCTATGTGTAGGTTTGTGTCCTAGTAGAAAATTCCTATTGGACTCTTGTTTTTAATATATATATTGTGTGATTAATTATTAGACATTTAAATTCCAGATTTTATATTGTTTAGAGAAGGTATTTTCAATGTATCATATTGTACATATTTGTTATATATATATATATATATATATATATATATATATATATATATATATATATATATATATATATATATATATATATATATATATATACATGGTGTCATGAGAATAGTGGTAGTGGTGTTGAGAGTGTGTATTTATATATATATGTGTGTGTATGTCTGTATATATATATATATATATATATATATATATATATATATATATATATATATATATATATATATATATATATGTGTGTGTGTGTGTGTGTGTGTGTGTCTGTATATATATATATATATATATATATATATATATATATATATATATATATATATATATATATATATATATATATATATAGATATGTGTGTGTGTATGTAGATATGTATGTGGGAGAATGAGAAGGAGGAGAATGAGGAGGAGAATGAGAAGGAGAATGAGGAGGAGAATGAGAAGGAGAATAGAGAGGAGAATGAGAAGGAGAATGAGGAGGAGAATGAGAAGGAGAATAGAGAGGAGAATGAGAAGGAGGAGAATGAGGAGGAGAATGAGGAGGAGAATGAGAAGGAGAATAGAGAGGAGAATGAGAAGGAGAATGAGGAGGAGAATAGAGAGGAGAATGAGAAGGAGGAGAATAGAGAGGAGAATGAGGAGAATGAGGAGGAGAATAGAGAGGAGAATGAGAAGGAGGAGAATAGAGAGGAGAATAAGAGAAGGAGAATGAGGAGGAGAATGAGGAGGAGAATAGAGAGGAGAATGAGAAGGAGGAGAATGAGAAGGAGAATGAGGAGGAGAATAGAGAGGAGAATGAGAAGGAGAATGAGGAGGAGAATAGAGAGGAGAATGAGAAGGAGGAGAATAGAGAGGAGAATGAGAAGGAGGAGAATGAGGAGGAGAATAGAGAGGAGAATGAGAAGGAGAATGAGGAGGAGAATAGAGAGGAGAATGAGAAGGAGGAGAATGAGGAGGAGAATGAGGAGGAGAATAGAGAGGAGAATGAGAAGGAGAATGAGGAGGAGAATAGAGAGGAGAATGAGAAGGAGGAGAATGAGAAGGAGAATATGCCACAGGAGAAGCAATAGCACTAGCAGGAGCAGCAGTAGCATGAGGAGGAGAATGAGAAGGAGGAGAATAGAGAGGAGAATAAGGGGGAGAATGAGGAGAAGAATAGATAGGAGAATAAGGAGGAGAATGAGAAGGAGAATGAGAAGGGTAAAAGTAGGAAATAGGATATTGATGAGATATTGAGTTTAACTTCTAAGATGGGATTAGAAATAAGTTGTCTTGGTAGGTAATGACTATATGAGGGTAGTTTAGGCTAGTCTTGACCTCCGTTGACCAAGAGTGGACTTTTTGACCAAAAGTCAACTTCAAGTCAACACTTGACTTAGAATTGACAAAAACCAAACCAGAGTTGACCAGTTGACTGAAAATCAACTGTTAGTCAACATTTGACTTGTTTGACCTAGGGTTGACTCAGTGTTGACCAGAGTTGACAAGAGTTGACTTTTTGACCAAAAGTCAACTGTAAGTCAACCTTGACCCAAATTGACCTAGTTTGACTTGGATTGACTTCCTGTGACCTTGTTTGACCTTGGTTGTCCTAGTGTGACCTAGTTTATAACTTAGTTTGACCTAGTTTTGACTTAGACTTGCATATCATGATTAGATTAGCTTTTCTTTCATTATTAAACCATGTTTTGACTTGTAGTATCTCATCTTTAGGTCTGTGATTACTCTGAGCGTCTGTTCACCTTATCAGCTCAGGACCACAGGCGAGTACATTCACTGATAGTTTTCATTGTCTTGATATCTACTATATCCGATTCAGTTGTAGTGTCTTACTTGATTCTCGACACGATAGTTCACGGACTAGTATACGTTGGATCCTGTCATGAGATGTTATTTTTGAATTTTCCTTGGTATGTTGGTATGTGATATCCATGTTCATGTACTTATATAGATATCGATTTGGGAGTGGGCTGATCACTGCTTTCGAATCCATGTCATGACGTGCCATTTCCGGATCCATGATACTATTCGGGGATGGGGGAATTATTAGGGGATATGTGATCAAAGCCCCATGTCCTTATTTTGCTAGCGCCACCCTCACCTCACGTAGGGTGTAGCAGATACCCCTTGCCGGGTTATCCAGGTTGGCCGGCATGACCCTTTCCAGAGATTTTCCTGTGATTGTCGGGCCAAGTGGATAACCCTATCCTGACTCCCTAGCCGATCACATATCGCTCTAATAATTCAAATCACATTTTACATTTTTAGTCGTATCTTATATTCCAGTTCAGTTTTACTTTCTGTACTTCTCACCATGCTATGATTTCATTTACTCACATGCTCTACCTGCCTTTATACTGTACTATGATTTGAGACTAAGTCCTGTTTGAAAGAAGGGTTACAACTCCGGTCCTTGTTTGGTTTAAGGGTTGTAACTCGGCTTTCGAACGGTTTCCAAGTCTTCATATATCTTTGTCTTGTAGTTCATTTTACTGTCTCTTATAGAATTTGTCAATTCACATGGAACTGCTGTTAGCGCTTGTACTTGCTCATTTTCCTGACAGGATACCGTTGATAAATTTTACAGATGTTTCTGAGACAGATGGAGACTCAGGCCAGGGCAGTGGCCTGATAGATTGGCCACTAGATTTTATACTCCCTGAGTAGTTAGCACTTGTTAGGCTTGACTGGACTGCGATCCAGCTTTGGATTTTAGAATGTAGTATTATATATTATTTTGTGATGTTATGTTTAGTTTTGGACTTGTGTGGATCTCGAACTTATTTCCTGCTTCATCTATCATATTTCCTTTCCATGCTATCTACCTTAGTTTTACATTTGTGATTGAGACTGTATTGCTATGTCACCTCCATTCGGATTGTATATACTGTACAGGTACCTTTATCTGTTTAGTTGTAGTATTTCTAGATGACCTAGACAGCGTTCTACCGCCGATGCTGCGGCGTAGGCTGGACGTACCCACTTCTCGTGCCCCTAATCAGGGTGCGGGTCGTGACACGATCACCATCGGGCTGGAAAGCAGGTAGATCCTTTGCTGCTGCTCCGGTATCTGGCCATACAAAACCAACTGGGTCAGACCCCAGAAAGGGCAAGTGCCACAAAGGAGGCTTCGCTTAGGAACTAAAACCAGCAATTACCACAATAATAATTACAAGATAAGAGACAGTAATTTAAGAAAAGCATGACAGGTAAATTTAAAAGACAATCTTGTACAGAATCAATAAAAAGACAGAACATATGGAAGAGCATGACAGGATGATATACGATGAGATAACCATGGGACTATTCAGATAACCAGGTTACAACCCGTAAACCAAACAAGGACCGGGGTTGTAACCCTTCGTCTGAACAGAACTTGGTTTCTCCCACCATTTATCGGCAAGGTGAATATAAGAATCAAGATATGTAACAGTCTTGTATAGGATCAAGACAGGACTAGACAGATTAAACCCCATCCAACAATCACGGCCAAGCAATAAGTACGGCTTGATACTTTAACTAACTAGGGTTATCACAGGCCTAGTTACTAGCAAGATGCAATGAGAATTCCAAGTCCGGTTACCTGTTTGTTACTACCTGATTGATCCCAGCAAGAAAAGGAAAAGATAGCAGGATATATCAGACACACTGTAGCAAGATACATGTGTCCTAAGGTACCACACTCGACGGCGGGCTGGAAGTGCGCTCATCTCGACGAATAGCAACAAATCCCATGTATATATATATATATATATATATATATATATATATATATATATATATAAGGCCGGGACCAAAGGGGCAACAGGTAACTGGGAAATTTTCCATGAACTAATTGATCAATCTAGTCATTAATCTAGCCAGATTCAGTATGAATCCCTGACCGTGGTACTCAGGGATCATGCCCTAGACATGATACAAGACACAACCGGACTAGTATTTTATACAAGCACAGTCATCCACGGTGTCCAGGCCAATGAATTAATTTGTCAAGAGTGTGCCACGACTGGCCACTATCATGCATTGTCAGGGTACTTGTCAAGAGTGCACCACTACGGGTCACTGTCGTGTCATGTATAGCCGGTCAAGTTATTAGGTCAAGTTATCAAGTCAGGAGTGCACCACGGCGGACCACTATCAAGCATTTCAGTTATCATCCCAAACATAATAATTAAATTCGGGATTATCAAGTTCATGAGGAGGAGGCGTAAGAATATAAAATGGGCGTAAAAATATACAATAAATGTTACAAGACATGGGCAATTAATAATAAAATAATAGTACACAGGGCTATAGAAAGTCATGCAGCTCAGGCTTATGCGCCCAGGAAAGGAGGGGGCGCATGCGGCTCAAATGGGAGTTGGATTCATGCGGCTAGGGAAAGAAATCCATGCGGTTGGGGAAAACTAAGAGCCCATGCGGCTCGGAACAAGCGCAGCTCATGCGGCTGGCGGGGACAGGTCTCATGCGGCTCGCAGAGATGAGGGTCTATGCGGCGGGAATATAGAAGACTTCATGCGGCTGAAGATGCAAGGTCTTATGCGGCCAGACTGGTCATGAGCTTATGCGGCCAGGAGATGAAGGGGGTGCATACGGCTCAGTTAGGAGCTTATGCGACCAGGGAAGGGTGGTGAGCATACGCGGCTAGAATAAATCGGGTCATGCGGCCCGGACTCAGAAGCCCATGCGGCTCAGTTAGGACTGGACCTTATACGGCAGGGTTAAACTCATGCGGCTAGAAATGTAAGTCTCATGCGGCTAGGATTAAATCTTCATGCGGCTGGGAGAATTAAGTTCCTGCGGCATAGGCCATGCGGCCAAGTAACACAACAAGGCTTATGCGGTCAGGAATAAAACTTGCTGCATAAAGCTATACGGCTAAGTCT
>JANAVB010000685.1:0-40000 GCA_029216955.1 Iris pallida | reverse complement strand
CTAGGGTTGACCAGAGTTGACCAGTTGACTAAAAGTCAATTGTAAGTCAACCCTTGACTTAGATTAACCTAGTTTGACTTGTCTTGACCTAGTTTGACTTAGTATGACTTGATTTTACTTCCAAACCCTTATATTGATACAGTATTCCACCTATAGGTCCTCGAGGCACTGTTCTTGGACCAGTTGACATATTCCACCAGATCTCAGGCGAGTACATTCTCTGATAATAATTATGTTTTATGATATCGTTTATGTTTCTTGTATTTAGTGTAGATA
Source organism: Iris pallida (assembly GCA_029216955.1). NCBI lineage: Eukaryota > Viridiplantae > Streptophyta > Magnoliopsida > Asparagales > Iridaceae > Iris > Iris pallida. The sequence goes on along the minus strand of JANAVB010000685.1, from coordinate 39,724 downwards.
CCCTTGTTCTCTTGACACATTGTTCACACGGATTGGTATTTCGCTGGATCCCGTCATGAGATGTTATTCCTCGCTTTCCTTGATATATCTTGTCCAAGTCTTTCTTGTTCCTTGTGCATTTTATAAACACGATTCCTGCGAAGGGTAGCTACCCTCTCGGAGAATCGCGTGTCATGATGTGTCATGGTTTGATCCACTATACTAGTCGGGGACGGGGAGTATTAGTGTAGATGTATGGTCATTATCCGTCTTGTTTATTCTTGTAGACCTTGAATGCTACTAATCCTACACTCCACGTAGGATTGGCTGATCAGTAGACCTTGTGCAGACCCAAGCCGGCCACATGTTGAAACTAGTACTCACACACTTCGACCGATGATTCTTAATTCTTGTACATGCCATGATCAGTTTTACTTGCCTTGTTCTAGCTCTAGATTACAGCTTACCTTGCCATGATACTCACATGTACATTTCATGGTTTCTTGTATATTCTCTCTATTTACTGTTACATTTTCAATATCGTCTAATTAGAACTGTTATTTGAGATTTGTGCTCGTTCCATCCTGACTGGATATGTTGACAAAATTTTAGGAGTAGTTGTGCCCTCAGTATTGGACTTCATGATGTTGCTAGCTGAGGTGGATCTCACTATTCTTCTATGTGAGTTGCCTGATAATTATCCTTAGTTAGTCTTGTTGTTCCTCCTTTATTTTCCTGTCTTATGATCATTGTAGATTCTAGTTGTTCTAGTGATATTTTTATTATTCTTGTCTTATCTTTCTTAGTTTTCGTGATGTGACATGAGTACATTTCTAGTTATGGATCTTTAGATGTTGTAGTTAGTATAGTATACTTGACAGCGCTTTACCGCCGATACTGCGTCGTATGCTGGGCGTGGCCCACGTATTCGTACCCGTATATCCGGGTGCAGGTCGTGACACGTTTTTAGTGGTGGCCCATGCAGGTCAGTCTTTGCTATTAATGCGAAGTCGTGGTAATACTTGAGCTTATCTGTGCTACTGCGAGCCTGCCCTAGGATTAAGGTTGAGTCATAGAATATTTTAGGATTTTGGTACTCGGTCACATATTAGGAACTCTTGGTAGATTCCAGGGATGACCCCTGGGAATCTTATTTCGAACTTTTCGAAACTTTTCCATTCATTCCTGTTCGTCCTGATTTCTGAAATATTTGTCCGTATCAAACTTTATTCTTTCTTGGAATGAGTTTGTGGACCCCAGAGGGAAGGTATAAGTTGAACTTATATATCTTCTAGGTTGAGACGGGAATATGATTTGCTAGTCTCATATCAGGTTGAGATTGTTTTAGATTATATTCCAATGATTTTCTTTATCTTGACCTAGATCGTACCTTTGGGACTTCTCCTGAAATTTTTTTCTAAATCCTGTCTCGAAATGTTCTGCTAGTTTTCATTACTTATCCTTGATTCGTTGTTGAATTTTGAATCTTGATGTTCGTTCGTTGTTGACTTTCACTTTGTATCTAAGATCAATTTTTATGAATTGAGTTAAGATATTCTGATAAACTTATTTGATGAGAACGATAAATGTCTACTTTATTTATGGAGTTTAGAATTTATCGCAGTCATACTAGCTAGCACGACATGGACGTGGAGCCTGATGTTGGTTATACCATCCTAGTTATGGAATTTGGATTTTCTTGCAGCCATACCGGTTGGCGTGGTAAGAATTCAAGATGACATGATTTAGGGTGTATACCTTAGTTATGGACTCTATCGTTTATTACAGCTATGCTTACTGGCGTGGCGAAAATTCTAGCAACATAATCTCAGGAAGACGTATATGGTCATCAGATTATATCTTAAATCGGATCCCTTCGTTATGACCGGATGAGCAAGAACAAATTCTTATCATCATTTTCCGTCTTGGTCAACTATGTCTATCTACAGCTTAATTAGGATTTTCTCAACATGATTGTTGTGTTCCATCTTCCTATGATTTGACTAACTCTTCTTCGCTAGCCTCGGGTAATTCTTCTTGTCCTTCCCGGTAATAGTTGAAAGTGCCTCATGGACTGATTCAAGGAAAGTTCGAAAAGTAATTTATCCTTGTATTACGGAATCGGGAGTTTGCATCCAGAGAAATACTGGCGAGGCATAACTTCAGATAACGGCATCATGGTTAAATATGTTTCTCGAATTCTACTTGGACCACTCCCTAAGCATTTTGACTAACATCTTCTCCTTATTTTTTGCAAAATTGTTTGGAAATATTTCACGGATATTAGCCAAGTTAAGTTCAGGAACCTATATTATTTGGCGTGGCAGCTGTGCACTGCAGCCATCCGTCATATTATGGAACAAGGAAATTAATCGCAGCCAGATGCACACTAGCGCGATAGTAACTTCATGTGACATAATTACGGAGGTATATGGTTCTTGAGTTTTACTTCGACTACGTCCTATGCATTTCGTTTGGCCTCGTACTATTCTTGGAAATATTTCGACAATCTTTCATGTCTTGCTTGATCCTTACCTTGCTTGAATGTTGATATGGATTGTTAGACCCAGTCTTAGGCCCCTGTTACCTTCTATTTTGATGATTGGATAGCCAGACCTAGTTAACAGATTCTGTAGTGTAACTATAATATGTTATTATGTGTGATTGTGATGAGTATATTTTTTCTAGGGATTTATAGGGTTAAGCTTATAGGACAGATATGAGTGAAGGACGATTAGTTTGATAGTATAGATTGATTTTAAGGTATCTAAGAAGGAGTAATGAAATATTATATTTAGTGACTACGGATTTAGGACTAGAATCTTGTGCTTAGATTTGAGGGTTTATATTCAGGAGTTCTTGAGTAAAAGAGAGAAGGCTCATTACCCAGAATAGGTTTTGAATGTACAAATTCATGGAGCTGGTGATTAATAGGATGAAGATACTTAGGACGGGATAAGGAAGTAAACAAATTGCTATTGAGATTGAAATTTTGGTTGATGGCCAAGTATTGCTGATATATAGTATCTCGAGGATGACCTATATTTTAGAATATATGTAAAGGTTCTTATTGATATGAAGATTCTAAGGGGTAAAATAGACATAGTTTTTATGGAAGAAGCTTGTTGAACCTGAACCAAAATATCTATAGAGAGAAAAAAATATAGATGATCACCAGGGTAGCAGATTGGGTACTGTAGCCATAGCAGTTGCATGTTTTAGCTTGACCTATTGGATGATTTTAATTTCGAGGACGAAATTTTTATAAGGTGGGCAGGATTGTAAGCCCCTGAATTTTAGGGCTTATTTTTTCAATTTTATAAATCAATTATTTTGAATAGATATTATTATTTGATTTTTATTTGATTTAATGCTCTTTACCGTGCCTTTGACTTCTGGAGCATCAGGGATGCCAGTCTCTGGAAACTTCCTTCTTGAAGTTTGTAGTAGACGAGATTATCTTCACGTCGATATACCATGTCCCATCCAAACTTGTTCCCTTGTACTCTTTTTGCTTCGCACAAGTTCGGGGTCAAATTAGACCATTTAAATTAATAATTGATTTTCCACTCTTTTCCTTGATCGTCGTTTGCACGTTACCGTGACTTTTAATTTAGGAGCACCAGACCAGTCGTTTTCTCAGAACCAACTTCTCATGAATGATCTACTCGAGACGCTCTTCACCCATGACCTTCGTGTCCCACTCAGACACTCCATTTTATGCTCCATTTCTGTTATGCCCCGCTCCCGCAGGAGCGATCGTCCTCGCTAAGGCGTGATGCCGCACGGGCCTAGGTTGCGCCCGTGCAAGGCTATTTCCAGAAACGACCGATTTGAGCTAGGCCACAGAGTCGCACAGAGTGTCCCCATTTGCAGCGGAAAGTAAATGAACACAAATTTGAAACGAATTCAATCTCTTTATTGATATTCAAGAAGTTTACAAGCGGCGCTAGGCCGATATTACAAATCGCTCAAGCTCTCTCTCTGAAACATAAAAGGCGTGCCAAGTGGCTTACAAAGATGGAATGATTCATGGCGATGTTCCGATACATTATGTCCTGTATATGGTGCTCCAGCTCCTTGCAACGCCCCAAGGCTCGAGAGATAGCTCCGCGCCTTAGCACGTTCGATGGAAGCTCCGCACCCGACGATGTTTCCTGCTTCCTGCAAGCAGACTGTGGGGTTATCAGTACATTGTTATGCACTGGTGGGGAGGCTAGCTCGCCCACAACGCTATCATTACCAAACACGTTCTATTTACTTTTGTGCATCTCTATCATTCATTGTCTTTCTAATCTTGCCTTAGGGTCAATTTCATGGCATATATCATAACCTATCCCGTGTTGCCAAATTTAAGTGTCGCATGGAAATACATGTACGACTTACCCATACTTACCGTCCGGCCTTCCCTGTCCAAAGTAAACCAAGTTAGTCAAACAATTCATGTGTAATATCATAACGTGATTCTTGGAAACATTCAATATCATGGGCGTGTCCCTGCCTCAGTTTCTAGCGCGTCGTAGGCGTATTCTCTAACTCATTGTACGAAGTATTCATTATCATTTGGTGTGATACATTTCAATGTCTGTTCAGAGGACGTTTTGTTCAGCTTAACTTAGACCACTTTGATTTCAATGCAAGGACTTGCACGAGGATTGCCACCAGCAAAGTCCACTTAAATCTATATGCACCGGTCGCTGGCATCACAAGCCATTTTGGACATCCAAGCCATTGTATTTCTCAACTTAGCGTAGGGTGCGGACTGGCACACACCCCGTTAAGTCTTTCTTGAAATACTGCAGCACTTACGTCCCCTGGGTGGCCAAGTCCGCACCCAGGTAACCCGTAAGCCTTATTTGATTCCGCCTAGGCCGGCCACGATCCTCCCTTTGATCATGCCGCAGAATCCGTATCACCCGTGCACGGGTCCGTCCACGACCATTTCGTATTTTATCGTCATGCTAACCCTTAGCCACAATGCGTTATCGACCAGGTTGGCGTCCGTGCAGCGCGGGTAGCGAGCCCCGTTGCACGTGCCCGTCACACCTGTCGCTAACCATTTCTTTCCTTCTTATCTTTTCTTCATTATTTCTTTTCTTTCTTTCACTTGTCCGTTTGTTCATTGATTCATTTCATTCACACATTCATTCATTCATTCATCGACTCATTTATTCACTTATTCATTCATTCATTCATTTATACATATTGCAACTCCCTGTGCGGGAGTCGCCTTGGCGACCCATCGATCCCGTGGCCTTTCAATGTTGCTATACTCTACTCGGAACGACTATGTCGATAGTCTTCCCGTTTCATTGTTGTAAACCATTCATTGTTTTATTGTTGAACGCATCAGAGACGTAATTGTAAGCTTGTGCCTTAGCAAGAGCGTGGAGCGCGGTGCGAGAGTTCTCACAATTTCCATGTTCTTTTCCATATTCTATACAAGCATACAAGATGGAATTAATCCCTTAGCTAGGTGCGTTGGGTCATTTATTAACATGCACGGGGTTATCGCCTAGCGATTCTCATGATAGTGTCCGTATTGTTATGTGTCTAGGCTAAGCAGAGACGGGTTCATCGGAGCCACCCACCTTAGCGATGTTCGCATCGGCCGAGCGATACTCCGAGTGCGCCTTTGAAAGTCTAAGTCTGGATTCATCTTGACGGGCCAATGTAAGCCTTGCATCGATGCCAACTCTTCAGGTCGACGGCTCGTTTGAGTCGTTGCACTTGCCGTTTGAATCGGCATTCCGCTAGGGCGGAGCGGGTCACTACAATTTCCTTCGCACAACTTTCAGTTCAATTTAGGCCAATTAATTATCTACCGTAAAACCTGACTTAATTTCCAATTTAATTTTCGGGCCCGAGATCGATCCAATCCAGTCGACCCAAAATATGGCCCTGGCCTGTTTTGAGCCTACTGTGCGCGTGCCACTTGCGTGCCACGAAATCGATCTCCTTTGTGCTTCCATTTCATCCATGATTGAAATGGTTTAAAATTTGTTATTTAAATAAATCTTGGTCCCGAACCTGTCCGATCTTAGCCCAGTACCCGACCCAATTGGGTGTAGGCCCTACCACGGCTACCCATACCCCCACTACTATATTTGTACTCTTCCTACACAAAAATACCCCTCTCTGTATATGTATAAATATCTATTTCTCTCCTCACACACACACACACACACACACACACACACACACACACACACACACACACATATATATATATATACATATATATATATATATATATATATATATATATATATATATATATATACACACACACACACACACACACACACACACACACACACACACACACACACACACACACACATATATATATATATACATATATATATATATATATATATATATATACACACACACACACACACACACATATATATATAGTTAATCACTTTCTCTCTCATCACAAACACCCCCTCACCCCATCACCATGCTAGCACACCCCTCTCCCATGCTAGCCGACCACCACCTCCTCTCTCTATTCTCTCTCTCTAAATATCTTTCTCTCTTTCTCTCTCTATATATATATATATATATATATATATATATATATATATATATAATATACCCGCACACACAAATATCTTTCTCTTTCTCACTCTCTCCTCTAATACAAACACCTACACCCCTCCCTATCATCACAAACACCCCCTTGCTGTACGAGACCAGCACCCCCTATCTCTCTCTACTTTCTTTCGCTCATTTAATATCCCTCTTTCTCTCTCCTTCTTTTTCTACACTCATCTCTCTCTTCCTCATTTCAAACCACAACTCCCCCATGCCGAGCCCAGCTACCCCATACCGAACTTCTTCTCCTTCTTCTTCAGCTCCACCCCACAGCAGCTGAGCGCCACCACCATCATCCTTCTCTTCTTCATCATGCACCACCACCATCATCTTCATTCTCCTCCTCTTCCTTCATCTTCATCACCATCACCACCATTCCATCTCCACCACCCGAACGACCGCCGCCGTGCGCCACCACGTGGCCGGCGAGCCTCCCCCGCTGTGTCGTGCGCTACCGTGCGCCACCGCAGCTGGCAGCAGCCGCGGCAAGAACAGCAGCAGTAGCAGTGTGCTAAGGAGCAGCAGCCGCTGCTGTCGTCGCGTCGGTGGTCGCGTCGCCGCCGTACGCCACCGCGCGCCACCGCCGGGGTTGGCACCCCCATGGCCGAGCGCACGCAGGCGCACCACCCTGTGGCGTCCACCGTCCTCCGGGACGCGCCGTCTTGGCAATTTCAGCGTTTTTCTCGGAGTTCCGTCGACGCGCGCGCGGAGAAATTTCAGAATTCGTGTCTCGGGGCAGCAACTTCCCGCACATTTTTCAGGAAATCCGACCGTTGGATCGACAAACTCCTTACTCCGTCGCAATCTTGGTATATAGCACTTCACTTTCCTCAATTTTCGTCCGTTAATTTCGTCGTTTAATACCTCAAAACTGGCCACCAAGTTGACATTTTAATTCAAACTATTTTTGGACAGTTTCGTGATGCCAACTTCGCGGGTTCCTATCTTCGTCGTCACAGCTCCGTTTTGCGTGCCACCAGTTCCTGTGTGCAGCTGGTATAACCCTCTTCCTGCCCCCTTTAGATTTCATTTCAGTTTGAGCTTGTTAGGTCGGTCGAATTCGACGCCAAAGTTGGCCGTTCGAATTCTTAGTGTTGCACTTGTAAAATTCTATTTTTGAACCCGGGACTCCAGATTCAATTTCTGACACCACCAGTAGACTCCTAGTATCGTTCTAGCCTATTTTCATATAAAGTTTGTTAGATTTGGAGGACGTGAGCCCTGACACGTATTTCGGTACAAAGCGGGCCCTACAGTCCGGATCAACGGGACTTTTGGACGTCGGCTCATCGAAATCCAATACCGGATATATCGTTGAGTTCGTATCATCATTCTGGACTCGTTGACATATAATTTGCTAGGTTTTAATGGACATTGGTTCCGGCACGCATTTCGGTGCAAGTCGGATACCAATATCCGGGTCAACGTGTCATTTTGAGTTCGACTCATCAGAATCCAATTTCGGATATATCGTTGAGTTTGTATCGTCATTCTGGACTCGTTGACATATAATTTGTTGAGTTTTGAGGACATTGGCTCCGACACGTTTTTTCGTGCAAATCAGAATTTCAATGTCCTTGTCAACGAACCAATTTGAGATCGGGTCAACGGAATCCAATTCTGGATGTACCGTTGGGTTCGTATCGTCATTCTAGATTCATGGACATATAATTTGTTTGGTTTGGTAGACTAGTATTCTTGCACGTTTTTTTGGTGCAAAGCGGGTCCGACACGGACACCGTTTTGATCCGAAATTATCTTTTTGCCCCTGTGTCCAAATTGGACTTATGGGCAGGCTATTCCAGCTGATTTAACCATTCTGGACACGTTGGTGATGTTTGTTTTATCATCCGACAATGGTTGTAGATTTTTCTTTGTGTATTACCCTTTTATTATAATTAATTCTTATTTAGTTCGTATTTCGGAATTAGTACAACGAAACTGAGATTAGTCGATTCCAGTGATCTCACATCGCTGAAATTGGCAAGTTGATCATGTGGATCACTGTGATAAGATTATTAACCTTACTGTTGATTATTTTATCTCGATTTGCGTGTCGTAGGTTTCGATGTACGAGCAACGAGGTGCAACTTGATATTTTAAATTCTTAGATTAATGTTGACCCTGTGGATGTTTATAGAGACTAGCTTTGACCCAGTTTGACTATGGTTGACTACTTTGACTGAATGTCGAAGTAGAGTCAACATTTGACCTAGGTTAGACTAGTTTTGACCTTGGTTGACCATAGTTGACTATTTTGACCAAAAGTCAACCGGAAGTCAACCGTAGCCTAAAATTGACCAGAACTGGACCAGAGTTGACCAGTTGACCCAAAGTCAACTGTTAGTCAACGTTAGACAAGTTTGACCTAGAGTTGGCCTAGGGTTGACCAGAGTTGACCAGTTGACCAAATGTCAACTGTAAGTCAACCCTTGACTTAGATTAACCTAGTTTGACTTGTCTTGACCTAGTTTGACTTAGTATGACTTGATTTTACTTCCAAACCCTTATATTGATACAGTATTCCACCTATAGGTCCTCGAGGCACTGTTCTTGGACCTATTGACATATTCCACCAGATCTCAGGCGAGTACATTCTCTGATAATAATTATGTTTTATGATATCGTTTATGTTTCTTGTATTTAGTGTAGATACCCTTGTTCTCTTGACACATTGTTCACACGGATTGGTATTTCTCTGGATCCCGTCATGAGATGTTATTTCTCGCTTTCCTTGGTATATCTTGTGCAAGTCTTTCTTGTTCCTTGTGCATTTTATAGACACGATTCCTGCGAAGGCTAGCTACCCTCTCGGAGAATCGCATGTCATGATGTGTCATGGTTGGATCCACTATACTAGTCGGGGACGGGGAGTATTAGTGTAGATGTGTGGTCATTATCCGCCTGGTTTATTCTTGTAGACCTTGAATGCTACCAATCCTACACTCCACGTAGGATTGGCTGATCACTAGACCTTGTGCAGACCCAAGCTGGCCACATGTTGAAACTAGTACTCACACACTTAGACCGATGATTATTGATTCTTGTACATGCCATGATCAGTTTTACTTGCCTTGTTCTAGCTCTAGATTACAGCTTACCTTGCCATGATACTCACATATACATTTCATGATTTCTTGTATATTCTCTCTATTTACTGCTACATTTTCAATATCGTCTAATTAGAACTGTTATTTGAGATTTGTGCTCGTTCCATCCTGACTGGATATGTTGACAAAATTTTAGGAGTAGTTGTGCCCTCAGTATTGGACTTCATGATGTTGCTAGCTGAGGTGGATCTCACTATTCTTCTATGTGAGTTGCCTGGTAGTTATCCTTAGTTAGTCTTGTTGTTCCTCCTTTATTTTTCTGTCTTATGATCATTGTAGATTCTAGTTGTTCTAGTGATATTGTTATTATTCTTGTATTATCTTCCTTAGTTTTCGTGATGTGACATGAGTACATTTCTAGTTATGGACCTTTAGATGTTGTAGTTAGTATAGTATACTTGACAGCGCTCTACCGTCGATACTGCGACGTAGGCTGGGCGTGGCCCACGTATTCGTACCCGTATATCCGCGTGCGGGTCGTGACATGATGGGCCAACTTCTGTCCTTGTTTGGTTGGGAGGTTGGTTCGAAGTGTCGTGATGTTATGTGAATCCCAGTAGCAAGCAGAGATCTATTATTATATTCTCTTATTTACTAGTTTAATTCCTCATATCGTGCTTCCTTGCGGTACTTGTTATTAGAGGTCTAACCTCTATGGTTTTGCATGGCCAGATCTAGAGCCGGTTCCCGAGGACTCAGCTTACTTCCACCTCCAAGATGGTCAATACTAGAGGAATGATCGCAGGAGGACTCGAGTGGGTTCCTTATTTCCCCGCCCGTTTTGTTACTTACTTTATATTTTGCCGTTTGGCACCGACATGTTAGTCGGATCGTCTTGTACTTACTTTTACATAATTGTAACTAAGTCAGACTACAGCTGATAAACAATTGTGTATACCTTGCTTCGTCATCTGGCTATGTTTTGTAAAGCCGGATATCAAGAACATTTTGACTGAGCGTTTGGGACGTCTTACTGCTTTATCTTACATGTTCTCTATTTCTATTTCCTGTTTGAATGATTGAGACAATAGATGTGAAGTGACCATAGTGTGACTTTTATGTAGTATGCACCCTCTCGCCTTATTAGACAACATTGATCGTATTATACGGTATTCTTCTACCCGTAATACGTAGCTGGCTGAGTCATTCTCTCGCTCTCCAGTATTCTGGTTCTGGGGTGTGACAAGGTTTTAGTGGTGGCCCATGCAGGTCTGATTTCAGACTTGTGGGGTGTTTCGATTTATAGGATGTCTCAATCACACATGTTCCCCCTTGATCTTATGATTCGTTGTTTTCAATCCTAGCTTGACATTCCCGTATCCTTCGGCTTCATTGATCCATCATGTCCGGTCGTTTGATTGCTCTCTTGTCCCTTTCCTTAGGGGCACTTCGTCTGCATCTGTCAGAACTGGATAGCGACAACAAGGGCAACATGGACAACCTGACCATGTTGATCAGCAACAAGGACCAGTATTACCTCAAGTGACTATCCAAGAAGAAGTGATAGTGGAACCAGCAGCTGGACCGCAGTATCCGGAGGTTCCAACGCCACCAATAGTTCCACCGACCCCTGTGAAAGTGGACACACCATCCCTTCTGGAGATCATGAGAGGGATGATAGCTACTCAGCAACACCAGATGTTAGCCCAGCAGCGCATGCACGCTCAGTTACAAGAGCAGAATGTACTCCTCAACCAAGGATTGCAGACGACTTTGGAAAGAGGGACGATGACAGATTCAGGAGCATCAACCAGGTTTTGTAAGTACAACCCCCGCCGTTTCGAGGGCACGGAAGATGCCATCTCAGCAGATGCGTGGCTTAAGGATATTGAGGCCATTTTGACAGCCGCTAAGGTGTCGGCAGAAGAACGTGTGGATCAGGTGAAGTTGTTACTTCATGATCTCGTACGTGATTGGTGGAAATCAGAGGAAGTAGACATCAGACGTCCTGTTGCTTGGGACGATTTTACTGCAAGGTTCAAGACCCAGTACTATGGAGTTGTGGCGCAGTCTGAGCTACAACAGAAGTTTATCAACCTCAAGCAGGCCGACAAGACGGTAGATGCTTATGCAACAGATTTCTACAGATTGAGTAGGTTCGCCCCGGAGATGGTAGCAACAGAGAGCCAGAGGGCTATGAGGTTCCAGCAAGGGTTTCATCTTGAGCTCTTGCAATTGATAGAGGGGCACAATTACCAGACTTTCGATGAGGTATTGACGGCAACCCGAAGGCATGAGATCACCATTCAGAGGATCACGGCAAGGACTGGAGGTCAGAAGAGATCCCACAGTCAGATTGAAGGAGGAGGGGGAGCAGCGCCCCGAGTAACAGCACCATCCCTTGGCATTCGCATCCACGATGTGGCAATGCGAGGGCCAGCACCACCACCAAGGCAGCAGCAACAGCAACAGAGGAAGAACCAACAATCCCCGGTGGGCTACACTTATTGTGGGAATGTAGGGCACACTAGAGATGTGTGTCGGACATTGAACGGATATTGTTTGATATGAGGAAGCCCAGATTATCGGGTTACCATCTGTCCCATGAATTCGAGGTCAGGAGGACCAGTGTAATAATTTTCTGCTCTGCCAGCACCAGGGGCAGGACAGTATCGAGGACCAGCGGTAGCTGTCACGTCCCAGAATCAGAATACTGAAGAACGGGGACGTGCACAGCCAGCTACGTATAACGGAGCGACAACCATCCCGTTATACGATCACGGCTGTCTAGCTATGTGAGGGTACGCTACAAACCATCAGTCTCTTAGGGTCAAATCAAGTTATTGTCTCAATTTAACAAGTAATGATAGTTACAAGATATCAGACTACCAAATATACAATTGTAAGGCGTCCCAAACATTACATATCCAAATGATCATGAAGCTAGTCGTACAAAATATGAGGACTAGCAAGAGCTAAGTCATACATGATCAACCTCGAGTTGCCAATCATGATTACGGCCCGTAGGCAAACAGAAGGTAAAGTGCATCGAGCTAACAAGTGCTCGTCGTCTAAATGCCTCAAAAGAATAATGTACAATTGCAGTGGGAGAACAAAAGAAACCCACTCGTTGCCCTGGTTACGCCTGACGGTCACCATCGGGCTGGAAAGCAGGTAGATCCTTTGCTGCTGCTCCGGTATCTGGCCATACAAAACCAGCTGGGTCAGACCCCAGAACGAGCAAGTGCCACAAAGGAGGCTTCACTTAGGAACTAAAATCAGCAATTAGCACAATAATAAGAAGGTAATAAAGACAGGAATTAAAGAAAAACATAACAGGTGATATACGACGAGATAACCATGGGACTATTCAGATAACCAGGTTACAACCCGTAAACCAAATAAGGACCGGGGTTGTAACCCTTCGTCTGAACGGAACTTGGATTCTCCCACCATTTATCGGCAAAATAATATAAGAAATCTGGCCATGTAAATAATCATGATATTGAAGTGAGGTAAAACATGTCGAGCCTAACATGGGGTACAACAAGACAATAAACGAAGAGAGAACACAGAACTGTTCCGGGAGCCAGGTTACAACCCGTAAACCAAACAAGGACCGGGGTGGTAACCCTTCGTCTGAACGGAACTGGTCCCCTGATCTTTATTGTTTAAGGCAAGCACAAGTAATCATGTCATGTCAGAATTTGTACAGGATCAGGACGAGACAAAGCTGGACTAGACTCCATCCAATCAATCACGGCAAAGTAAAGAGTACGGCTTGATACTTTAACTAACTAGGGTTATCACAGGCCTAGTTACTAGCAAGACGCAATGAGAATTCCAAGTCCGGTTACCTGTTTGTTACTACCTGAGTGATCCCAGCAAGAAAAGGAAAAGATAGCATGATATAGCAGACACACTGTAGTAAGATACATGTGTCCTAAGGTACCACACTCGACGGCGGGCTGGAAGTGCGGTCATCTCGACGGATAGCAACAAATCCCATGTATATATATATAAGGCCGGGACCAAAGGGGCAACAGGTAACTGGAAAATTTTTTATGAACTATTTGATCAATCTAGTCATTAACCTAGCCAGATTCAGTATGAATTCCTGACCGTGGTACTCAGGGATCATGCCCTAGACATGATGCAAGACACAACCGGACTAGTAGTTTATACAAGCACAATCATCCACGGTATCCAGGCCAATGAATTGATTTGTCAAGAGTGCGCCACGACGGGCCACTATCATTATCATTATTACTTATCAAGAGTGCGCCATGATGGGCCACTATCAAGCATTGTCAGGGTACTTGTCAAGAGTGCACCACTACGGGTCACTGTCGTGTCATGCATAGCAGGTCAAGTTATCATGTCAGGAGTGCACTACGGCGGGCCACTATCAAGCATGTCAGTTCTTGGTCACACCATGCCAGGTACAATTGTCATTTCAATCATGTCAATCAAATCGGTATTATCAAGTTCGGGACAAAAGGCGTAAGGATACAAAATGGGCGTAAAAATATACAATAGGGTAAGGTGTACGCTATAGGAACTCAAGTTACACAGGGCGTTACAAGTACGAGTTAATAACGACCATTAAATAATAAAATACAAGCCAGGGAAAGAGCCATGCGGCTCGAGCATAGGCGGCCAAGAATGATCTCATGCGGCCGAGGAGGGAGCATCCCATGCGGCTGGAGGGGACTCGAGTCTAAGGTAATGCATGCGGCTTAGGGGAGTTCAGGGTCATGCAGCGGAGTATTATGCGGCCAGAGGGAAGTAAGCTTCATGCGGCTGGCGGGATCAAGTTTCATGCGGCTAGGAAAGGGTGGGGGCATGCGGTCATGAGTTCAAAAGTTCATGTGGCTAGAGAAAGAAATTTATGCGAGTCGGGGAAATTAAGAGCCCATGCGGCTCGGAACGGGAACAGCTCATGCGGCTGGCGGGGCAGTGGAGTATATGCGGCCAGCGGTGGACAGGTCTCATGCGGCTGAAGGGGATGAGCCCTCATGCGGCTCGGAAACGAGTTGGACCCCATGCGGCCAGAGTAGACTGGAGGCTCATGCGGCCAGAGAATGACTCAGGCGTATGCGGCTCGAATGGTGCATGCGGCTGGATAACACTTGCTGCATGAACTAGTCATGCGGTCAAGTCAAGCACTGTTCTTCTTCTCCAAATTTTCGAGAAGAAGAACACCATGAAGCCAAGCTTCCAAGCTCCATAAAACCCTCATCCCAAGTCCAAATTTGAACTTCCATAGGTCAAAATGGGGCAGAATGAAATACTCTACAACATGGAACCATCAAAACTTGGAAATAACAATGTTACATAGATCAAAATCCAAGAAATCCAAAAATAAGATAAACTTAGATCTACAAGAATCTAGCCATGGAAATTAAAAATGCCAAGTACTAAAGATTGTTAGAATGCTGCAAAGAAGAGAATAGAACAATAAAATTTAGGTTCCTCCTTGAAACAAGAAGCACTTGCCTAGACCTTCCTGGTAGGTGAGGAAGTTAATGGAGGAAGAAGAAAAGTAATGAGGAGAGAGAAGGAAGTTGGGTTAAATAAATGGGGATGGTGGTGGTTGTAGGGTGGAGGTTAGGCTAAGGTGTTCCATCACAATTAAAACCAAACTAAACCAAACCCAATCCTTCTCCTATCCAAATAAAACCAAGATCCACTAATCAGAATTAATCCATGAACGATAAATGACAATTAAACCACAATGCTAAATATGAAAATAAACCACAACTAACTAATCAAAGAAAATAAGAAATACGGGTTAGAAATACGAACACGTATAAAATACGTATCACGAATTTTGGGGCACTATAGTAGCAGTGAGACCGTTGGCACAGTGCCCGTTCATGACACAGGCTCAGATGTTTCGGCAGCAGGGACCGCCGATGAAACAGCACCAGCATAGACCACCCCAGCATCATCAAGGCAGGGGCCAGCAGCAGCACCAGGCTAGGCCGCAACATGGGAACCAACAAGGAGGCCGAGGGCAAGCATTCACTTTGTTCTTTGAGGAGGTATTAGCATCGGAAGATGTTGTGACAGGTAACATTCTCGTCGCCTCATATCCCGCAGTAGCATTGTTTGATTCGGGAGCATCACACTCATTTATATCTGCACAATTTACAACACGGCTAGGAATAGAATTCGAGGCATTGCAAGGGAGGTTAAATATACTCACTGGTAGTGGGCTCGTAGGAGTTAGTAGAGTTATTCTAGCATGTAGCGTTGTAGTTTGCGGACATTTCTTACCCGCCCGGTTGATAGAATTTCCTGTTGGAAATTTTGACGTTATCTTAGGCATGGACTGGCTGAAAGACAGTCATGCGACAATAGATTGTCGTAGAGGGAGTATATCTTTTGATATTCCAGGCATGAAGCGGTTCACCTTAGTCAGATCAGTGGCAACTCAACAAAAGCAGGGAGTAGTGACGACAATGGAAGAAGTTCATGTTCCGAAGGTAGTTGAAGAGTTTCTGGACGTATTTTCCGAAGAACTTCCAGGTCTACCACCGGTTAGGGATATTGAGTTCAGCATAAAATTGGTACCTGGAACTAAACCGATATCAGATCGAGTTTACAGAATGGCGAATTCAGAACAGGCCAAGGTATATCAGCACATAGAAGAACTGAAGGAGAAGAAGTTCATCCAAGCTAGCATATCACCATGGGCAGCACCAGTGGTACTTGTGGGGAAGAAGGATGGGTCATCCAGATTGTGCATCGATTACAGGAAGCTTAACGCGGCAACAGTAAAAAAATAAGTACCCACTACCCAGGATCGACGACTTGTTTGATCAGTTGAGCAGAGCTAGAGTTTTCTCCAAGATAGATCTTCGTTCATGGTATCATCAAGTGAGGGTTCAGAAGGAGGATATTCCCAAGACAGCATTCAGGTCGAAGTATAGGTATTATGAATTCTTGGTAATGTCGTTTGGTTTGACCAATGCTCCAGCAATATTTAGGGATTTGATGAACCGCTTCTTTATGCCATACTTAGATCAATTTGTCGTTGTATTTCTTGACGACATTCTCGTCTACTCTGCTAGTGATGAGGAACATGAGGACCACCTCCGAAAAGTGTTACAGGTTCTGAGAGAGAACCAGTTGTATGCCAAGCTCAGCAAGTGTGAGTTTTGGTCGGACCATATTTTATTTTTGGGGCACATCGTATCAGGAGCTGGAGTAGCAGTGGATCCCGAGAAGGTAGAAGCAGTAGAGAGTTGGCCAGTACCCAAGACCGTAGCTGATGTACGAAGTTTCTTAGGATTGGCAGGATATTACCAAAGGTTCGTATCAGATTTTGCAAGACTTTTAGCACCCATGACCCGCTTGACACGAAAGGATGTACCATTCGTCTGGTCGGCAGAATGTCAGGCATCATTTGAGAACTTGAAGCAGAAGTTGATATCAGCGCCTATTCTTACATTGTCAGTTGGACCCGGAGGTTTTACTGTATATTTTGATGCGTCAGGTAAAGGACTTGGATGTGTCCTCATGCAACATGGGAAGGTGATAGCGTATGCATCTAGGCAACTTCGAGACCACGAGAAGAATTATCCAACTCATGACTTGGAGTTGGCAGCAGTAGTGTTTGCTTTGAAGCTATGGAGGCATTACTTATATGGTGATCGAGTGGACATGTACACAGACCACAAAAGTCTGAAGTACATCTTTACTCAGAAGGAGCTGAACATGAGACAGAGAAGATGGTTGGAGTTGATCAAGGATTACGACGTAGAGCTTCAGTATTATCCAGGTAAGGCTAATGTGGTTGCAGACGCTCTCAGCATGAGAGGCGGCACATTTATGTTGACAACACAGAGGCATATCTTAGAAGACCTTCAGGAGATGGGCATCGAAGTTATACTTTCTAGTGATGTAGGAGTGCTAACAAGTCTACAAGTTCAATCCGACTTGGTAGACAGGATCAAGGCAGCTCAGGCACAGGGCCCAAGGATTCAGAAGCTTAGGACAGAATGTGAGTCAGGACTCAGGAAGGAGATGAGAATTCATGAAGATGGTACACTTAGGTTTGGGTCACGTCTATGTGTGCCTAGTGGAGATATCAGACATGAGGTTAAGGCAGAAGCTCACAGTTCCCAGTATTCTGTACACCCTGGAGGGACCAGATGTACCAAGATATCAAGCGGCACTTCTGGTGGAATGGGATGAAGAGGAAGATAGCTAGATTTGTTTTCCGTTGCTTGGTATGTCGGCAAGTGAAGGCAGAACAGCAAAGGCCAGCTGGATTATTGCAACCGCTTCCTATTCCGTAATGGAAATAGGAACATATTACAATGGACTTTGTGACCGGTTTACCGAGATCACCAAGTGGTAAAGATGCTATTTGGGTGATAGTAGATCGGCTTACAAAGGTGGCACACTTTCTTCCTTTCAGAGTAGGACAATCTACAGAAAAGTTGGCAGAGTTGTATATGCAACAGATAGTCAGACAGCATGGAGTCCCTGTCAATATTGTGTCAGACAGAGATACCCGCTTTACATCACATTTCTGGAAGAGCTTACATCATAGTCTGGGTACCAAGTTAAGATTTAGCACAGCTTACCATCCACAGACGGACGGGCAATCAGAGAGAACAATTCAGACTTTAGAAGATATGTTGCGAGCTTGCACCTTAGATTTTGGAGGATCTTGGGAGAGCCACCTGCACTTAGTCGAATTCTCATACAATAACAGTTATCAAGCCAGTATCCAAATTGTGCCATTTGAAGCACTATATGGTAAAAAGTGTAGGTCGCCACTGGCATGAGGTGATATCGGGGAGAGAAAGATGTTAGGCCCAGAAATGATTGTCCAGACAGTTGAAGTGGTCAAAAAAAATTAGAGAGCGACTTCGAGTTGCACAAGATCGGCATCGTCATTGGGCGGACCAGCATCGTAGGCCGCTAGAGTTTTCTGTTGGGGACCACATGTTCTTGCGGATCTCACCTACCCGTGGGGTCATTAGGTTTGGCATTCGCGGAAAGTTGAGTCCGCGCTACGTGGGCCCATTTATTATCCTTGATAGGATAGACGATGTTGCTTATCGTTTATCCCTTCCACCTTCGTTACGAGAGGTGCATGACGTATTTTATATATCTCAGTTGTGAAGGTATGTATCGGACCCAAGCCATATTCTTGATCATTCTGAGCTGGCTGTTGGTACCAACCTGTCTTACGAGGAACAGCCTGTGTCTATTTTGGACCGAAGAGAAAAGATACTCAAGAACCGAACAATTAGCCTTGTCCAGGTTGCTTGGGATCATCACTCTTTAGGAGAGTCAACGTGGGAACGTGAGATTGATATCCGATCACGGTATCCGCACCTGTTTGACTCACAAGGTATATCTCTTTCTGTATGCCTTGATTGTCTTAACTCCTCATGTTTGTCACCTTATGAGTAGAATTGCTTGGTGTCGTCGATAGTTAAACATAGATATGTTACTTGCTATTGGTATTGTAGAATGATTGCTTACTCAAAATGCTTATACTTAGATTAGTTTAGCTCCGATGTTTCTATCATGCTTGGATTTGAAATTTCGAGGACGAAATTTTTCTAAGGAGGGTAGAGATGTCACTTCCCGTTCCCGGAATACGTATTATAAATACATGTACTGCTGGAATATATTTATTTAATATTTATCATGTATTGTTCTGTATTTAAATTTCTTTAATTTCCTGCTAATTATTTTTCTGCATTTTACTTTCAGTATTTTACTTTCTGCTTTGCTTTTGGGTTCGCCCCGAGTTGGTTTATTTTTCGGCCTTGGATGGTTCAACATGAACCCAACTCCCCACCTACCACCACTCCTTCATTTAAAGCATCATCCCCTTTCTCTCTCTCTTCATTACTTCTTCTCATTACTCTTCTTCTTCCTCATAACTCCCCCACCAACCTAGGAGGGCTAGGCAAGTGTCAACTTGCTTCTTGACGGATTCCCATTTTTGTTGTTCCATTGTCTTCCTCTCAAGATTCTTAGATACTTTAGTACTTAGCATTTTTAATTCCCAAGGCTCATTTCATGTAGATCTAAGTTTAAGTCATTTTCGGAATTTTTAGGTTTTGATCTAGTAACTTTGTTATTTTTTAAGTTTTGATGGTTCCATGTTGTAGGGAATTTGATTCTACCCAATTTAGACTATTGGAAGTCCTGATTTCGACTTATTTTGAGTGATTTATGGTCTTTTGGTTCATGGGTTTTCATGGCCATTGGAGGCTGGTTGGAGAAGATGAGCAGCGCATGCTGTCCTGGCGCATGCTGTTTACAGGCAAAAAGCTGTTGCCATGCTGTTTGCTGGTGCATGCTGTTTGCTGGCGCATGCTGTCCTAGCGCATGCTGTTTTTTGGCGCATGTTGTTTGCTGGCAAAAAGCTGTTGCCATGCTGTTTACTGGCGCATGCTGTCCTGGCGTATGCTGTTTCCTGGCACATGCTGTTTGCTGGCAAAAAGCTGTTGCCATGCTGTTTGCTGGCGCATGTTGTTTCCTGGCGCATGCTGTTTGCTGGCAAAAAGCTGTTGCCATGCTGTTTCCTGGCTCATGCTGTTTGCTGGCGCATATTGTCCTGGCGCATGTTGTTTCCTGACGCATGCTGTTTCTTGGCGCATGCTGTTTGCTGGCGCATGCTGTCCTGGCGTATGCTGTTTCCTGGTACATGCTGTTTTCTGGCGCATGCTGTCCTGGCACATGATGTCCTGACGCATGCTGTTTTTCATGGTCGCATGTTGTTGACTGCTGTTTTTCGTGGCCGCATGGCACTTCCTGGGCGCATGAGATCCTGACCACATATGCATTCTCAGCCGCATGAACTTCTATAATTTCTCGGCCGCATGAACTCTAGCCCATGATGCCTTTTGACTGATTCTTGTTCCGAATTGACATTGATTGATATTGATTGTAACCTTGACTAATAATTGATCATGCGTTCCTAGTTGGAACTAAGAGACTGGCTAATCGTCTTATTGAATTGAATGAATGAGACACGTTCATATTAATTATGAACTATTATAATTGATTGGCCGATCCTGAATATTGGCATACAGGCATATGCAGGCTTCAATTTATTTCTTTTTCTACAAAAGCAGCATGTGTACTTTATGGTCAAGGCATGATTTGTTCCATGGTTAGTTTTAATTGTTGTATTACGCTATGTAAGACCTACAACCCAACCGCACAGGTATCGTTGTAGAGTTGGGCATATCGTACTTTGTACGGAAATACTCATTCTGAATGACCATGATCCACGGCATAGGATTTCACTTAACATAGATGCTACTAAATAAAATAAAATAATAATTGTATGGAGAGAATGGATTCCCGAGTTCTTACATGACAGCCCTCTTTGGGACTATTAGTGCCCGACAGGCCGGCTGGTTCCCACATATACTGTAAATCTGTCACACGGACATGGAGCGGTATCTGCTTATATTATTTATTGTATATTGATGACGGGCGTCCCGCTGGGACTCGTCTAATTCATGATCGGCGTAATTGATTGACTGGGTAAACTAGCCTTGCTTGCACATAGTAAGAACTGAGGAATCCTTTATCGCATAATTCTAAGATAACTTGGAACCCACAATAGCAAGCCATAGTAGTTGCATGGCCGTTTAAATTAATTTGGTTGTGTACTGTACCTACTCTGTTGACTAACTGAGATGATCAGAGTGTCGAGACATGACGGGCCAACTTTTGTCCTTGTTTGGTTGGGAGGTTGGTTCGAAGTGTCGTTATGTTATGTGAATCCCAGTAGCAAGCAGAGATCTATTATTATATTCTCTTATTTACTGGTTTAATTCCTCATATCGTGCTTCCTTGCGGTACTTGCTATTAGAGGTCTAACCTCTATGGTTTTGCATGGCCAGATCTAGAGACGGTTCCCGAGGACTCAGCTTACTTCCACCTCCAAGATGGTCAATACTATAGGAATGATCGCAGGAGGACTCGAGTGGGTTACTTACTTCCCCGCTCGTTTTGTTACTTACTTTATATTTTGTCGTTTGGCACCGACATGTTAGTCGGATCGTCTTGTACTTACTTTTACATACTTGTAACTAAGTCAGGTTGTAGCTGATAAACAATTGTGTATACCTTGCTTCGTCATCTGGCTATGTTTTGTAAAGCCAGATATCAAGAACATTTTGACTGAGCGTTTGGGACGCCTTACTGCTTTATCTTACATGTTCTCTATTTCTGTTTCGTGTTTGAATGATTGAGACAATAGATGTGAAGTGACCATAGTGTGACTTTTATGTAGTATGCACCCCCTCGTCTTATTAGACAGCATTGATCGTATTATACGGTATTCCTCTACCCGTAATACGTAGATGGCTGAGTTATTCCCCCGCTCTCCAGTATTCTGGTTCTGGGGCGTGACACGTTGAATTGTATATTAATACGCAAAGTTAAAACTTCACAAATCATATCAGAATATATGACGCAGTATAGGAAGATAGAAATGCTTTTCATTCATAGCTTACAACGAAGTACAAGTCGTAATTACATTGGATGCCGTTGCAGCTACATTGATTGAAAACAGAAAGAAATACACTCGATAGGTTGCCTGAACAACGCTTGCCGTCCCATACATTCGCCCCTTTATACATAAGTCGTCGATTGAATTAGCTTCAAAATACTTCAGCATAGGAAGAGCTTCAAAACGTCTCTCCGCACTTCAGCTTCAGTTTAGGTTGGAGCGCCCGCCGCACCTGAGGAAATTGGGGGAGGAGATTAGCACACTTGCTAAGTGGACGAGATGAACCAACTCGTCTAAACCGACTTTGATTGTTAGGGTAGGCATGCTTTAGAGTTGTCTTTCTATTAGAACTAAATGAATTCAGTTCATATTCGATAGCCGTCTTTGAGTAATAAGCATACAGTATAACATCACAGTTTATCATATTTCTTACCACGGCTGTGCTCGTCCCTGCATGAAAACAGAGATAATATTTACACTTGCATAAGACAATAGGTGAGCATACAACTATCTTATATGCGGTCATTGGTGCTACGCACCACTAGGGACTTAATCGAAGTTGGCATGCGACGCTACCCTTTCAGCCTAGGTTGCAAGCCTTACTGCAGGTCCCGCATGCCTCGTGCCGAAGCACGATAAATTATTTCCTCTAGGACGAATCGGTTCCGATGCCTCGGATACCGTTTCGAGAAAAACGAACTTGTGCACAAGCTGTCCATGACCATGCCTATGTGCGAACAGTTTAATATATACAAACAGTTTTGTATAGCGCGGATAGTATTGAACGACATTATCATTTCCCGTAACTCATACAACGATTCATTTTCTCCAAAGCCGTACACCGATTTAGCGTCCCGTGGGCACCAAATTGTCCAAGGCAACATAACCCATGATCAACGTTTCACATTATTTTGCAGCACGTGAAATAGTCTATCTTTTTACTAGAACCTTAAACTTTTTCGTTTAAGTGAGAAACTTGTATTTTTCAGAGTATATTACTCAAAATCGATACGTTTTTTCCGAGTTCTTGACCTTAGTGGATTGGCATGCAATTAACTTGGCATCGTCCGATTTGAATGAATTCGAGGCAAGGAATAAGTTTGCGGTACATAGTAGAAAAGAAGGGTCGAATCACCCACCGATTACTTTGCTTCGTGCCGGTCGTCGAAGCGCTACGCAACGTCAAGCTTTAGTTACGCGAGCTCCTGCAATGGCACCAACACTTTGTTAGATTTTCTTCTTTTCCCCTTGCATCGAAATTTGTAATTACATCCATGAAAACGACGCAAAAGCACTTTATCAAAATCCAGCGGCAAAAGCTCCAAGAAAACCATACAGCGGTCCGGCCCCGTCGAAGGGACTCTTATATTGAGCTCACTCACCGAGATGCAGCCCGCTGCATCTAGGACTTATTCCAACAGAAGTCGTTCCATTAGTTGGATCGATTCTCGTATCGTCCGTCCAAATCGATTTGATCGATGCCGCAAGGTGTTATCGTTTACCAAGCCTAGCGATCGAGTCGGATGGCCATCTGGGTTCCCGACCGATCCGACTCGGCGCAAGCATATTATGAAGTCCGTCGCCTATCGAAAGCGGGACGCTACAGAAGTTCTGTGAAAACTTGCTATTTCATGTGAGCAGTTCGTGTAAGGGCGAATCTTGCTTTGAGGAACGATGATATTCATCATCCAAGCAAGATTTGTGTCTTCTTCTTCATTTTCTTTCAGCTTTCTGCATATTGTAATTTGTTCGTCTGTTTGTAAGGAAGAACGTGAAGTGATTTCTGTCAATCTGTAACAGAATTGTAATCAAAAATTTATAGTGGCTCAGTGGCTTCATGTTCTTTGGAGAGCAAACTTGTTTGCCAAAATCTCCGAATCCTAAAACTCGGAACAGAGAAGCAAACTGGTTTGCATTATATCTCAGTTTCTGACAGTTTTCCATCTTTTAGATTGAGCCTCGGGATTAACATAAGGTGCCACTTGGTAGCAGCTCTTCTTCGACTTTGAGTGCATCAAAGTATTACAACACTCACACAATAAATTTTTGTACACTCTCAGTAGGAGACACTAACAACACTACACTACACAATATTTTAACATTCTATATACTTGTACACACTTCACTTTGATTCACTATGCTATGATGATACCAAATAGGAAGGTTGTGCCTCTTTTATAGAGAGAGAAGAAAAAGTCTAGATCGTAGAAGGATCTAGAGATAGAAGAGATACGATATTTATGGAAGAGGGAGGAGAAATTGTTAGCCCAATAATTAATTTAACATTTTGATTGTGGTTAATCAATTAAATTTAGTATTATAAAATTACTAATGATCATTCCATCACTATATGGCTAATACTTAAACTTGATATAGTCCCAGTGTGTATTAGCCTTGTCATGCTTGCACTTTGTTTTGTTAGTATAACATCTATTTTGCAGAAAAGCAATAAGCAAGATTAAAGATAGACTTACGCAAGTGAAGAGATCATGATGGATCAAATACATTGCTAGCTAGTCCAGAGAATTTTTTTGAATCGTCCACAACATTTCCTGATAAATGAAACCAGGGGTTCCGATATCCGATCAACGGACGAGGATCGGGGGAGGGGGGCAATTCCCTCAGTGTGTGTGTAGGGGGTTCTGTCACGCCCCGCTCCCATAGGAGCGATCGTCCTCGTTAAGACGTGATGCCGTATGAGCCTAGATTGCACTCACGCAAGGCAGGTCAATAACGACCGATTACAGGCTAAGCGACGGGGGTCGTCGCACAGAAGTCCCAAGCAGGAATATTGAATAAAAGCAGCAAAAATTTGAAGCAAAACACAAGTCATTCAAAATGCTCTTTATTGATATTCAAACAAAGGTTACAATTATGGGCACGAGGCCAAATTACAAGTCTCTCAAGCTCACTTTTCTCTCATATTACAAGTCACTCTGCTCTCTCTCATTTCTCAATACAAGCTTCAAGGCGACGAGTGGCATATTTTTCGAAATGGCGATGTCCATACATTATGTCCCGTATAAGTTCTGACTCCGTGCCTCGACGCATCCAAGCGAGCTCCGCGCCATCGGGCTTCTACCTGTGCCTGTACATGAAAACTGTGTGGGTGTCAGTACTCAACTGTACTGGTGGAGTGAGCTCCTCGTCCACCCATACAAAACCGACACGTTCATTTACTTTGTGCAGCTTAATACCTTTTGATGGTCTTTCTAGTCTTACCTTAGGATCAATTTTAGGACAAAGATGCCTTGGCTTATACTTGGGCCATGACATAATCGTGCCATAGTGCTTTCGTGTATCACGATGGAGGCAGTGCCTCATCGCTTAGCTATTCGACCAAACTTCAACCCGAAGTGGCAGGGTCATGCCATGAATTTTACTTGTCTCGTGTACCACTAAGCCATTCTCGTACCGACGACGTCAAGGTGACGACTCGTGCAGGTCGTGCCACTAGACCTTGCCTAGACTTGTCTGTGCTTCAAGATTGAGGACGTGCCTCGCAACTTATCATGACCTGTACATGCTACCGCCTCGCGGCCTTCCTGTTCGACTCATCAACCGACTTAGACAAGACTTGTGAACTTAGTGTCGATGACACGAACATCCCGACGTCATGCCTCGTGCCAAGCATAATATATACGTTGTAGCCAAATCTTAGGCCCAAACATTGTGTTACCGATCGAACATGCATTCACACGCGGTTTGCCGTTATTCTGCCGATTTATCTATATGAAATGGTCACTAGCAATGTCAATCCATCTCGGACTAGCTCGGGATATCGGACCGTCCCTCAACGCGGATAGCTAGCCCCGGAGGCACCGAATCTCCCATGCGGTTATCCAGCATCTGTTGAGCCAACGCGCTTCCCCCGGGCCGACATGATCCCGGTGCCCCGACGATCATTCGAGAAGACTATACCTTGTGCACAAGTTGTCCAATGACCATGCAAGACTCAACTCGATCTACCAAGTCCTTCCTTAATCATGACCATGCTTTCCAACTTTCTATCGAGACTCCCAAGTAGTGGGACCAATCTCGACGACAACCAGTCGCGTGGACTTCCTTATCGAGACTCCCAAGTAGCGGGACTGATCTCGTGAACTTTCTTATCGAGACTACCAAGTAGCGGGACCGATCTCGGCGACAATCAGTCGCGTGAACTTCTATCGTTTGAAATCTAGGAAACGACTACTAAGTAGTCTTCCATCTTAACTTGAACAGAACGTGTTCCGTTGACCGTGGCATGCCTTTCCTTAAACCAACCGTGGCGCGTGCCTTAGACAGACCTTGTTCTCTAGGCGATACTATCGCTCAAGTCACATACTTTATATGACGAGCCTTGAGATCGTAGGGCTATGTGACTTGACAACCGCAGAAAGAGCGGGATAGTGCTTATAATGCCTTTGATAGACCAACATAACGTTGCCTAACTTATTTGTGCAACAACCTGACGAGCAAAGGCTGCGTCAAGTTTTGCCTCGAGGGAACGTGACGTGCACGCGTTCGACTTGAACAATCAAGTTTTGTAGGGTGCCTAGACTTATGCCACAAGCCGTGCTCTGCAACGTGCACTGTGACTTAACCCGTGGGACGAGCAAGACAATACCAAGCCCTGGACGATGGGACCGTGCATGCTTTATCAAGTATTCATGCGGGCGACGCCTATAACTTAGTCTAAGTTCTTAACTTCGTGGCAACTAAACCAGCTTTCCTTCTCCCAAGCCACGGGACGAAGGATCGAGTGTCATTTTAAATGCACGTTGAGCGAACTTCTAAGCCGACCGTGGGACTTTTTCCATGTTCTAACACATTCCGACCCGACTTGGGATTATTCCCTTAGCTATATGAATGCCTCTCTTTTATTATCAAGCCTACTTGTGCATTTAAAAACTTTCGCTTTATTAATGTGAAGGCCATGCTGAGGCAAGTTCGCCGAAGCCACCCACCTGAGCGAGTCTTCGAGCAAGCCGTTGCGTGGCTAAGTCCGAACGCCGTCGGCGTTTCGATTCCTCCGATTGACTGAGCGGGACGGGGAACTACAGGTACAGAGCGAAACCCTCGAAAGTTAATCAAAATTTTCAGATATGGTTTGTGTCACGCCCCGCTCCCGTAGGAGCGATCGTCCTCGCTAAGGCGTAATGCGGCACGGGCCTAGGTTGCGCCCATGCAAGGCTAAGTCTAGAAACGGCCGATTTGAGCTAGGCCACAGAGTCGCACAGAGTGTCTCCATTTGCAGCGGAAAGTAAATGAACATAAGTTGAAGCAAATTCAAACTCTTTATTGATTTCCAAGAAGTTTACAAGCGGCGCTATGCCGAGTTTACATGTCGCTCAAGCTCTCTCTCTCTCTGAAACATAAAAGACGTGCCAAGTGGCTTACAAGATGGAATGATTCATGGCGATGTTCCGATACATTATGTCATGTATATGGTGCTTCAGCTCCTTGCAACGCTCCAAGGCTCCAGAGCTAGCTTCGTGCCTTAGCACGTTCGAGGGAAGCTTCGCACCCGACGACGTCTCCTGCTTCCTGCAAGCAAACTGTGGGATTATCAGTACATTGTTATGCACTGGTGGGGAGGCTAGCTCGCCCATAATGCTATCATTACCAAACAGGTTCTATTTACTTTTGTGCACCGACTATCATTCATTGTCTTTCTAATCTTGCCTTAGGATCAGTTTTATGGCATATTTTATAACCTATCTCGTGTTGCCGAATTCAAGTGTTTGCATGGAAATACATACACGACTTACCCATACTTACCGTCCGGCCTTCCCTGTCCAAAGTAAACCAAGTTAGTCAACAATTCATATAAACTTTCAGTGTCGAGTGCGTGTCCCTGCCTCAGGTCCTAGCGCAACGTAGGCGTGTTTTCTAACTCGATTTTACGAAGTACTCTTTATCCTTTGGTGTGTTACATTTCAAGCCTGTTCAGAAGGCACTTCATTTAGTTAACTTAGACTACTTTGTTTCAATGCAAGGACTTGCACGTGGATTGCCACCAGCAAAGCCCACTTAATCTATATGCACCGGTCGCTGGCACCACAAGCCATTTTGGACCCTTTCTTCCTTGGTATTTCTCAACTATCATAGGGTACGGGCTGGACACACCCCGTTAGTCTCTTGAAATACCCCGTACTTACTCTCCTGGGTGGCCAAGCCCGCACCCAAGCAGTCCGTAAGCCCCTTTGATTCCGCCTAGGCCGGCCACGATCCTCCCTTTGATCATGCCGCGGAATCCCTTATGTCTCCCACCTCCCGTATACGAGGGGATTGTCCACGACCATTTCGTATTGTTTGTCATTTTAACTCAACGGTTGTCTCCGAGCCGTAGGCTAACCCTTAGCCATAATGCGTTATCGACCAGGTTGGCGTCCGTGCAGCGCGGGTAGCGAGCCCCGTTGCACGTTCCCGTCATACCTGTCGCTAACCATTCCTTTCTTTCTTATCTTTTATTCATTCTTTCTTTTCTTTCTTTCACTTGTCCGTTCGTTCATTGATTCATTCACACATTCATTCATTCATTCGTTGATTCATTCATTCACTTATTCGTTTATTCTTTCATTCATACATTATGCAACTTCCCGTGCGGGAGTCACCTTAGCGATCCATCGGTCCCGAAGTCTTCCAATGTTGCTATGTTCTACTCGTAATGACTATGTCGATAGTCTTCCATTTCATTGTTGTAAACCATTCATTGTTTCATTGTTGAACGCATAAGGAACTCGAAATGTAAGCCCGTGCCTTAGCACGAGCGTGGAGCGCGGTGCGAGAGTTCTCACATTTTCCATATTCTATACAAGTATACAAGATGGGATTATTTCCTTAGCTAGGTGCGTTGAGTCATTTATTAGCATGCGCGGTGTTATCGTCTAGCGATTCTAGCAATAGTGTCTGTATTGTTATGTGTCTAGGCTAAGCAAAGACGGGTTCATCGGAGCCACCCACCTTAGCGATGTTCGCATCGGCCAAGCGATACTCCGAGCGCGCCTTTTAAAGTCTAAGTCTGGATTCATCTTGACGGGCCATGTAAGCCTTGCATCGATTCTTCATCTGGTCGATGCCAATTCTTCGGGTCGACGGCTCGTTTGAGTTGTTGCACTTGCCGTTTGAATCGGCGTTCCGCTAGGGCGGAGCGGGTCATTACATAATACACCACTCAAAACAAGTCTCGTCCTCGAGACTTCCTGAGTGCAGGTCATCCTACCGTTCGCTAACTCATGTCGTGTGCATATCTTAGACAATCCCTACCGAATGACTTTATCGCTCATTTTAGAGTTGATGGTACTTATTCAATTGTCGTGTTTCTTCGACTTGGTTGCTATTTCTTCGTGTCATGGGACTGAAATGGTCGCACGAGGTGCGTTGTAATTTATTTAACTCGAGAGTCGTAAGCTGAGGCAAACTCACTTTCGTTTATGCGCATCTCAACATCCACTTGCAGCTGCATTCGAGTTCACCATATCGCTGAGTGGGGACTGTGCACATATTCAAGGCGTCCTCCGAATACGTACATTTCAACCAAGCTTAGCGATTAGCGAAGTCGGACAAGCTACTCGTGATAGTTTTGATTTGCCGATCGTTTTACTAACTTCGATTTAAAATCGAACTCGCGTGCATCTCACTATCGTTTATCTTGATCCTCGAGATGATCCGATTCGTTTCTCAAGCGTTCTTGTCTACGAAATCAATACGATTTCTTCTTCTTAGCGGAGTCGACCAAGTCTTAAGTACTTTCCGTCCGATTCAAGACCAAGTATTGCACTATCATCGAGTACGTCTTCCTATCAATGATTCAATTCGTTATCCCAACTTACTTGCGCATCATCCATTCCTATCATTCGCTTTGTTTGGGGCCAATCTCGTCGTCGTTCACGCACACTCCCTGTTCCCCGTCCTACTATAAGTCTTGCTGCCCCAAGTCTATCGTCCGTCCAGGCGATACTGTAAGGTCAATCGCACAAGTTCAATCACTCGGCATAGGGTCGTCCGCCTATCCGCTAGGTCATCTCACAGGGTCATAGTTACAAGTCAAGTCCGTGGCTCATCGTGCAAGTTCGTTGCACGACGCTCGCCCCAAATCCTATGGTTAAACCATTTGTTCGTTTGTACGGGAGTTTCTACCCAAGTTCGTTTCACTCAAATTTCTAAACATCAAGCAGCGTTCACCCTATTCGCATCAACACATTTTTTGCTCCAAGTTTGAGCTCGTTTAGGAAAGTCATCCTACGATAGGTTGTCCTCAATCAAATCCTTGACATGTCAATATCGTACGTCCGCGATAACAATTATCGTCGTCTATCTCTTCAAGTATGTTTGATACAATCCACCTATCCATCCTATCTAATTCACGTAGTCGATCACAAGGTCGTCTAGCCTTGCAATATGTCGCGCCCCGATCTCATGCAAGTCTGATTATCCACGTTTGACATGAATCACCATGTCACCATTCCCGCAGAATAATCGTTCTCATCGGGACGTAACTCTTGCGTTGAGTCTAGACTTATTCATTTTCGATACGCGGATTGGGTCTACTCAATCCTCAAGTTTTTTTTATTCTTCAATCGCAAGTCCTAACAATCCTCGAATTTACCATCGCTTCAAACCACAAGTCGAAGCAATCAAAATTGCCATGTCATGATATTCTGAGTTCGATCATTCCCGCTGAACATGAATCAACATGCCAACGCTCACGCGGAACGATCGTCCCAAATCCGACGTGACGCATGTGCGAGGCTGGAGTTGCGCTCGCGCAAGACAAGATTGTTGTCGTTGTGATTATCACAGAACCATCAAGTCACTTCTCTTCTTCATTCCAAATATATCTCCAATATAGCATCCTTCAAAACAATAACTTCTAACACGATCATCATTCATCGAATCAGAGTACCCCCGAGTTATCGTACATCGATCTTTGATATGCCTCAATACCATCGATGATGTACATAACCTGACGATCTTCCTTTTGCAACGAATTCCGAGTCGTGCAACTTAATTTCCTCAATTCACATTGTCTCGTGCTAACTCTTCATTGAGCAACATCTATTCCAATTCTTTAGTCATTCTCGTATCTCTACTCAATGTTTTCCATGCACGCTATCTTCCGATCGTGCTATCTTCGATCTCGTCTGAGTATTTCGTCTTAACTCAAGTTTCAATCCATTCGACTAATTTTAAAATCGCATGTACGATTTGCTACGTTTCCTCGACCAATACACCCATTTATTTTATCATTTCGAATCTCCATTCAATCGTTTCGTAATTCGCACTACGCATTCTTGATTCGTCCGAACGATATCTCGTTTGAGACTCTCAAAGTCGCAACCAACTAAGCGTTACTCGTTCTAAGGCTTTGCGCGATATCATCGCTCGCCAACGTATTCGTTCTATCCGTAAATATCCTTTAGTCTCGCTCGAACAATTTTTATGTCGTCCATACACCACTCAGGGTTCGAGCAACTCGACTAGTCGTCGACACTCGCTTATTCTTCTTCGAAGCTATCACATACACAACTCGGGGTCAAGTCACTTTACAAATCCTCAAAAGGTCATTTGATTCCCAATCGATATGTTCAATTGCGCGTTCGCCCGTTCCTCAAAGTCTAAGAACCACTTCTCGTGTTCGCTTTCGTCAGCCAAGGTTATTCGAGCATGCACCGCGTTTGCTAACTCTTAGCATTAGTTTTCTCTCAACTCAAGTCCATCGTGGTTTGGCACAAAGGCCTTCGCTTATCGATCCCGTTCAATCGAGTACTTGTACGAGCTTTTGAAAGTATTAGACTTATTGTATGGAACATCCCAAGGCACCACGAAAGAGAGCGTACACTTCTTTTGTTTCAAAACGAGCTTTCAAAACTGAAAGAATCGAAATGAAGTCCAAGGACGTAAAGCCGTGCTCTGATACCAATCTGTCACGCCCCGCTTCCGTAGGAGCGATCGTCCTCGCTAAGGCGTGATGTCGCACAGGCCTAGGTTGCGCCCGTGCAAGGCTAATTCTAGAAACGGTCGATTTGAGCTAGGCCACAGAGTTGCACAGAGTGTCCCCATTTGCAGCGAAAAGTAAATGAACACAAGTTGAAGCAAATTCAAACTCTTTATTGATTTCCAAGAAGTTTACAAGCGGCGCTATGCCGAATTTACAAGTCGCTCAAGCTCTCTCTCTCTCTCTCTGAAACATAAAAGGCGTGCCAAGTGGCTTACAAGATGGAATGATTCATGGCGATGTTTCGATACATTATGTCATGTATATGGTGCTTCAGCTCCTTGCAATGCTCCAAGGCTCCAGAGCTAGCTCCGCGCCTTAGCACGTTCGAGGGAAGCTTCGCACCCGACGACGTCTCCTGCGTCCTGCAAGCAAACTGTGGGGTTATCAGTACATTGTTATGCACTGGTGGGGAGACTAGCTCGCCCACAATGCTATCATTACCAAACACGTTCTATTTACTTTTGTGCATCGACTATCATTCATTGTCTTTCTAATCTTGCCTTAGGATCAGTTTCATGGCATATTTTATAACCTATCTCGTGTTGCCGAATTCAAGTGTTTGTATGGAAATACATGCACGACTTACCCATACTTACCGTCCGGCCTTCCCTGTCCAAAGTAAACCAAGTTAGTCAATAATTCATATAAACTTTCAATGTCGAGTGCGTGTCCCTGCCTCAGGTCCTAGCGCGACGTAGGCATGTTTTCTAACTCGATTTCACGAAGTACTCTATCCTTTGGTGTGTTACATTTCAAGCCTGTTCAGAAGGCACTTCATTTAGTTAACTTAGACTACTTTATTTCAATGCAAGGACTTGCACGTGGATTGCCACCAGCAAAGTCCACTTAATCTATATGCACCGGTCGCTGGCACCATAAGCCATTTTGGACCCTTTCTCCCTTGGTATTTCTCAACTATCATAGGGTGCGGGCTGGACACACCCCGTTAGTCTCTTGAAATACCCCGCACTTACTCTCCTGGGTGGCCAAGCCCGCATCCAGGCAGCCCGTAAGCCCCTTTGATTTCGCCTAGGCCGGCCACGATCCTCCCTTTGATCATGCCGCGGAATCCCTTATGTCTTCCACCTCCCGTATACGAGGGGATTGTCCACGACCATTTCGTATTATTTGTCATTTTAACTCAACGGCTGTCTCCGAGCCGTAGGCCAACCCTTAGCCATAATACGTTATCGACCAGGTTGGCGTCCGTGCAGCGCAGGTAGCGAGCCCCGTTGCACGTGCCCGTCATACCTGTCGCTAACCATTCCTTTCTTTCTTATCTTTTATTCATTCATTCTTTTCTTTCTTTCACTTGTCCGTTCGTTCATTGAGTCATTCACACATTCATTCATTTCTTCATTGATTCATTCATTCACTTATTCGTTTATTCTTTCATTCATACATTATGCAACTCCCCGTGCGGGAGTCGCCTTGGCGACCCATCGGTCCCGAAGTCTTCCAATGTTGCTATGTTCTACTCGGAACGACTATGTCGATAGTCTTCCGTTTCATTGTTGTAAACCATTCATTGTTTCATTGTTGAACGCATAAGGAACTCGAAATGTAAGCCCGTGCCTTAGCACGAGCGTGGAGCGCGGTGCGAGAGTTCTCACATTTTCCATATTCTATACAAGTATACAAGATGGGATTATTTCCTTAGCTAGGTGCGTTGAGTCATTTATTAGCATGCGCGGTGTTATCGCCTAGCGATTCTAGCAATAGTGTCCGTATTATTATGTGTCTAGGCTAAGCAAAGACGGGTTCATCGGAGCCACCCACCTTAGCGATGTTCGCATCGGCCAAGCGATACTCCGAGCGCGCCTTTGAAAGTCTAAGTCTGAATTCAATGTAAGCCTTGCATTGATTCTTCATCTAGTCGATGCCAATTCTTCGAGTCGACGGCTCGTTTGAGTTGTTGCACTTGCCGTTTGAATCGGCGTTCCGCTAGGGCGGAGCGGGTCATTACAGTTTGCTTCGAACAATTATCATCAAAAGAAAATGTCACTACTAAAGCAAATGAATAAGTCAAGATATCAAGGCCTCGAGTCATTATAATATTTCTTTATTTTTTTAATCTACGAATAATTGTAATTCAATATGTAGGCAACAAATGAAAGGTAACACAAAAGGTAATTCCGAAATCTTGAATTTTTGTATCAGAATAGTATACCAGCAGTATACTATTGATAGAATGTGGGAACAAACTTTTCCTCCAACAAGTCCATCAGTACAAAATTTTGATGCAACGGGTATATCAATGATATACCGACCAAAATATATAAGAAAAAGATCGGTGTAGTTGGTCATAGGAACATATCTACCCTATATGGGATAGTTTAGATTGATTCATAGTTAAATCTCTCTGTATAGATATGTATCTCCATGGATAGATATATAGATATGATACATATATCATGGAGATTGTCTGCCAAGAATCTTGATCGCTTTTGGGTCTTAGAAAAGGATACGATCATATAGTAAATGTTTTGTCTGAATGATACGTACGCGGACGGTATTCTCCCTTTTTTGTTGATCGTTACTATACAGAGCAGAACACCGACGGTATACCGTCCGCAGAGTAACAATTATAATGTTTGAACTGTTTTTTGCTATCATATATAAACCAAAGTTGATCCCATTCATTCCAACTTGTTGGAGCCTAATATTTTCACCTATCATATACAAACTTTTCGACTTATACAAAGCTTTTATTTGCCGAAATTATTTGAGATAGAGTTTTATTGAGTTATAGAATATCAAAATTATTCTTGTAAGAGGTTAAGTCCGCAAGTCTTTGTACTAAAGCTTGTGCAAAAGTTGGTGAGCCATTCGAATCAAAGTTCGCGTGTAAGGAGTCGACGAGACATTCGAATCAAAGCTTACAAGTGTAACTATTTTATAATAGTGGATTAAAGCCGTAGAGAGTTTCAGAACTGGAGTGCCTCACGGATAACTTGCCTCATTTGTAGTACTTATTTTAAATTGGCTATTAACTTTCTTAATTTTATGAATTATTCATTAAATGATTAAATCCTATTCGCCATCTCTAGGATGATTTTCGAAAACTCTTAAAAAAGAGAGGGAAAAGTTCTCTAGGAAGAGAGAATTTTCTATAGAGAAGAAGAGTCAGTGTTGACTCTTAATAGTAATATATATTGATCGACATAAAAACATAGAGCATAGCATCTTAAGGGTGACACATAATAAACAAGAAAGAAATGGCAATATCACTGCATTTGGCTACAATCTATATTTCGTACCTTGTAGCCAAACTCATTTTCTGCATTTAAATCTAGCTTCTAAGGTTTCACTCACCAAACTGAGATTCCAATAGCGATAGGAGTCTCTTCGACCCAATGCTTGTTTTTTTAGACAATACTTGTAATATGTTAACAATAGGCCTAACAAATTGTGGTTTCTACCAAAACCTGAAATGACTATTTCCATGTTTATAATGAACAAGTACTGGTCGTCTCTCTCTCTCTCTCTTATAATGAACAAGTACTGGTCGTCTCTCTCTCTCTCTCTCTCTCTCGTCCCATTAAAAAACTTTGTTTTTTAAAACTACAGAGAATAATTATTCCCTTATCATAATGGTTTTCTTTCTTAGACGCCACAACCACCATGCAGTTTTGGTGGTATCCGAGTCCGGTTGCGACCTTCATATGTTCTTCTTCAAATGGAACCCTATTCCACTTAACTTATTTTGACGGCTAATTTGTATTTAAATACCATGATCTTATCCTATTATCATCTAACAACCATGACCCTTTTTTTCCACATTATTATTGTGAAATTTATAAATCATTTTAATGTCATGGGCTTTTTAAAAAAAATCATGGTATCTTAACAAAAAAGAATGTGGTAATTAAGTGAAAAAGGTGGGTACCAAAGGTGGTATCTTGACACAAGTAACCATCTTCTTCCTGGCCGCTCGGGCGATGTTCAAATTTTCTTCGACTCAAGTCATGCTTGAGGTGACACGAACTTAATTCTCCGTGGAACAACAAACAAAATCATGTGTATGGATATAATATGAATATCCTTACAACTGCTGCTTTAGAATATTTTCTTTTTTTATAAAGATTATACAGTTTGAGAATAACTAGCTGCATTTGCAATGTGATTATTTCCCTGTTCGATTCACAGCTAGATTCAAGTGCTACTATTACTTACTTGGAAGAAAAACCTGAAAATAGCAACATTGTAGCATCTACAAAAGAAATCCAATAAAATGCAACAGTAGGTAAAACTATAGGTACTCGCTAATCAACGTATGACACTTATGTGGTATAATAAATAGAATGTGACCAATAACAGCAGGTGAGAAGTCTTTAAGACAGACACAAGTCATTTCCGTTTCCGTAGGGTTCCCCTTCCCATAAAATGTGCCAGTTCTTTTGCACTGTGGGTTACATTCCTTGAAGGGTAACCTCGAAGGGCAAGGTTCAGCCGAAGCATCGAATCTGTTTGTGCTTTTCATAGCATTTCCTGAGAACGTCTAACAATGCGACTGACTTTCTTCTTGAACTCAGTTCTCCTTTCCCTCCATTCCTTCTGCAATTTCAATTAGAGATGAGGAATGAGAAAAAGTATACAATCATTCAAAATGGCACAGAGGTCGGGTATGGAGGCTACAATAAATTTCAGCAATTTGTATATCCAGTTAATCTACACAATACTTGAAACCAAACAGTAAATGTGTCACTTGCTTATATGCTAACTTCCTTGAAGTCTTACAAAAATATTTGGTTACTTCTTTGAGAGACGCTATTTAAATTGCTTAAAAGTTTTCTAATTAATGCCTCGTTTCTTCAGAGGCTGCAGGAAGGTATTGCATGAAATCACTTCTACATGACCAATTAGGGGTGAGCATTCGGTTTATTCGGTTCAAACCGAACCGAATAACCGAAAACCGAATTGGACCGAAAACCAAATAAGCAAAACCGAAACCGAACCGAATTGATCCATAACCAAATCAAACCGAACCAAATTAAATCGGTTCGGTTTTCGGTTTATTCGGTTTATTCAATTTTTCGGTTTATTTGCAATTTTTTTTGTTAATATATATAGTAAGTAGTAACTAAATATACCTAAATTTATTTACTATATATCTATAGTATATACATATGTATATTCGGTATATACCTATATATATTAATACATGTGTGTGTATATATAGTATATACATATATATATATATATAGTAACTAATTTTTCTTATTCGGTTTTCGGTTTTAGACCGAAACCGAAACCCAAAACCGAAACCGAATAAGAAAATTTAGTATTTTCAAAACCGAAACCGACCCGAATTTTTTTTAAACCGAACCGAATCTCTTATTCGGTTCGGTTCGGTTCGGTTTTCGGTCCAAAACCGAATAATGCTCACCCCTATGACCAATAACCTCCTCTACAGAAAAATATCCTTAACAACAATTAACCCATACCCCATACCGAACATGCTCATAAAAATATCACACCAATTACGACAAAAATGGTATCAAGTTAGAGAATACATGAGAGCTTTACCAATTGATTCTAATCGATATCTTGAAGCCATAATATAAATGTTTGTTTTCAAACTTCTAGTCACAACATTAGAGATACTAAACCTATTTCTATACTGAAATATTCCAACATATTCCCTCTCAAGGAGTACATTTTGTTACAGGACATTATCATTCATGCAAGAAACAAGGTACCTGAGCGAACAACAACAAAATTGGCAAGAATAGATACCTACTTAACGAGGACCATGATTGTCGAGAGATCTGGAAACAAGAAGCTAACAACTCCAGCATAGAATCAATCAAATTGAACAATCATCATGAGGACTAACACAGACAAATCTACCCGTGGATAAAAACAGAGAGATGGTCGCTGCAAATAGAGCAAATTAGAAATCACCAAGATGCTCCAACAGCACCCTCAAAAGGAGGGACACATACACAACCACCACCAATAAAACCTCACATCCACCACCACCAATAAAACCTCACATCCACCACCACCCTGAAACATTGAATTAAAAAGCGCGCCTAGGCGCAAGGCGCAGCGATGCGCAGGGACAGCGCTTAGAAACAAGTCAGGCGCACCACCTTAAAAAAGCGCGCGCCTAGTGTAGAAAGGCGCAGGCTCCAGGCGCTCAACAAGGTGCACCTAGACGTAAAGTTACTTTAATATATATATATATATATATATATATATATATATATATATATATATATATATATATATATATATATTCCAACCTTCTATATACATGTTATATAGTTTATGGGCTTTATTGGAAAGTATAGAAATTATTGTCATTAATATTATTGTGGGTTTTAGATTGTTTTCTAAATTAGAATGTACTTCTATATTTAAAGGCTTATATATATATATATATATATATATGTGGTTTGTATATTATATGTATATAGTTTGGGTTATTTATATCTAATGGGCTTATATATATATATATATATATATATATATATATATATATATATATATATATATAAAGAATAATTTTGTGCCTATAATTAGTGATATTTTCAAGAAATTTGGACTTCTATGTAGATAAGTTTTTAAATGTAGATATTTTTTACATATAAAAAAAAAAAAAAAAAAAAAAAAAAAAAAAAAAGTGCGCCTAGCTTTCAAAAGGCGTGCCTTGAGCCTTGCGCCTCATGCTCCAGGAACCTTTGCGCCTTGGTGCGCCTTTCGCCTTTTAAAACTATGCCCTGAAAGAAATGTTATCACCTAGGAAGCACAGACTCTCCAAAAACCCATGCCGTTCCGTATCATGCCGTGTTGGACACGTATTGGATATGTCACCGACACTCCAAAATACACTAGGACACCAAAATAGGTGACAAATCCTTGCCACCGTGTCCCAAATATGTCGGCTCATATTTGTGACAGTGTAACATAGTCTGTCACAAATATATACCCATCCACACCATAATAAAACCAAGTACTATTTAACTTCCGAAAGGAGATTGCTTCTGCATATTAGCAACTTGGCTGTTCAGAACAAACATTAACCAAACTACTGGACCGAAGTTCCAACTCGAACTTAAAACAAGAATTAGATACTTGCTCAGTACAATATTAATCAAATAAACCCCTTGCGATGTTTTACATGCCAATTCATGTGTATAAAGTTGTCATCATTATTTACTGACCATGTCATTCCTTCGTACTTCAATTGAAATTAGATCATATTGACTGATTATAACTTCAATACATATATTGAGAAAGTTTCAGGCATGTCATACAATCACTGATTTATTCGTCCTGTACTGATTTAAGAATGTCAAGAGTTACATATATTTACAATGCATTTTGGCATTCTTGTTGCACCTATCCATGCATATCGAAGCTTAAATATAAAAAGTAATTAATATCAAGATATTATAGAGGGAATAACAAAACGTTCCAACTAATTCTCAACAACCATAATGAGTAAAATATCACTTACAGCAGCTTCAATATTTGCTGGAGATTCATCATTGGGACTAGAAAGCATAGAAATAATGCTCAGAACTATGCTTTCGACCTGCACGACTACACAATATAAGTAACTTAATTTAAAGGCAATACAACTTAATG
>JANAVB010000684.1:15000-36572 GCA_029216955.1 Iris pallida | reverse complement strand
CCCCCCCTCCCTACGCGGCCAGCCCCCTCCCCCTTCCGTCGGCCAGTCCCCGACCCCTCCCCCCCTCCCTCCGCCGGCCAGCCCCCTCGACCCCCCACCACCGGAGAGGGGGGGAGGGGAGGAGAGAGTGGGGGAGGGAGGGCAAAATCGTTTTTAGACGTATTTTAACGACTGTTAATGACAAAGGTGCAAGTTGAACAAAAATAAAAATACAAAGTCTTTTCAAACTATAAGTTTATAATTGTATTTTTCTCGAATCTAAGGAGTTTATATGCACTTTATCCTGTTTGGTTTTAATCTGCTGGTACTATGTAGCTTTCAATCTCAACCCCCTTCTCACATGCAAAAGTCGTGACTGGCGGGCCCTCCGGTTCTGGTCTGTTGGTCTCGGTTCACATCGGAGGCAACATTATTTGCCATTTCAGCCTTGTATTATTGCGTTGTAGTATTGTATCGGACACGTATCAGATACATATATAAGCAGGACATACTAAAAGACCCCTATCCATATACCGTGCTTGTGTCCCCTCGTATCGTGTCCAAATGTCGTCCAAATTTCTCAGGGACGTGGGACCCACACGTTGAGGGGTCCAGCCAGATTGTGTGCTGGACCAGACATCAAATGTCCGGTTGGGAGATTGGCCTCTCAATGCAAAAAAGAAGAAGAAGAAAAGCTAGTGCCTTTTCAGAAGAAAAAAAGTATCACAAAAAAATATACTTTTACAACTCTTTATGTCTCACTGTAATACGAAAACTTCCCATAAACCTGTGAATTATCCAAAATAAACTATAGGATGTTGCATATTTAGATTTCTTAAATATAGGATAGTAATAAAAACACTGAAGAATTTGTTAGGAAACATTACAATTTTTGGCTGTCAATTTTTTTAATCATGTGTATATCCGAAACTATCAAAATTTTGACAATTTGTAACGGTACCAAAACATATAATTGTCTCTTAAAATTTTAAAAATTCTTTAATGAATTGGAACTACCAAAATACAATAGCTTTAACACTTTTTTATAGTAACTTTATGAATACCGAAAAGCTTATTTGTTTGCAGGCGCATTGGCCGTCCGTCGCGTGGCCGCAACCCAATGACCTCTCCTATATTTACAGATTTCATGCTGATTGATCCGCCAATAAAATGATGACACATGACCGACAGACTTGCACGCGGACGGACAATGTAGCAGCTCTCTTATGAATATGATAAAAATGCTAAATTTGTAACGGTCAAATTAGACAGTAAGTGCGGACGTGGACAAAAGTAGGCCCCAGCCGGGTATTTTATGCTAATTCCGAAAAACCCCTCGAGAAAATCAGTAAATACCGGATGGGGCTTCCTACCGGCACCGGCCGATACCTTTCCTTAGTAGTACTACCTTTTCCCAGTTGGACAAAGAATCTACCAAACAACATTCCTTCCTACTTTTGCTAGCTAGCTAGCTCATACCTGGACCCACCGAAGACGCCGGCATTCATCGTCAGCTGGTCGATCATCGCCGCCGTCTTCGGCGCCAAGCTCTCCGCCTTGGAGTACTTGGCCTCCAGCCCCTCCCCCGACGGCACGAAGAACGCGCCGTTCACCATCAAGTCCCCCTCCGTCCTCCAGTTCCACCCCGCCCACTGCCCCTCGCCGTGTCCACTCTCTTCGTCACCTGCAAGCAAAAGGTAATAAAGTTACTGTAAAATTGACTTACATTAATAATTCAATCCATGACACTCAACTACTGAGCTATAACAACATTAACATGAGATCAGAGCAGATATATTACTGTCAAATTGACTACATTAATAATTCAATCGATGACACTCAACTACTGAGCTATAACAACATTAACATGAGATCAGAGCAGAGTCTTACTTCCTTGGAATTGGGATCGGAGGGAGCAATGTAGCGGTTGCCCTGGCTGTTGATGGTCGGGTTGGCGCTCCCTCCGATGGCGTACATCTCCCACTGGGTGTAGTCGTGTTGACGACGTGGATGTAGCCCTCCTGCACCTGGGCATCCTCTGCACGAGCGCCTCCCGAAGTGGTTGAAGGCGATGGTGACCTGCATTCCGGAGTCGGGCAGGTAGTTGTCGTTGTGGCCGAGCAGCATGACCTCGTTGTGGTGGGAGAAGTAGCTGTTGGAGATGGTGATCCTGGTGGAGCCCATGATGGCGTCGATGAGGCCGTCGGTGCAGTGGGAGAGGGAGCAGTGGTCGATCCAGATGTCGGTGGCGGAGTATATGGATATGCCGTCGCCGTCCGCGACGGTGCGGTAGCCGTAGTGGGTCGGGGAGGAGCGGACGTTGGCGTTGCCGGTGGGGACGCAGTGGTGGATGTGGACGTTGTGGATGATGACGTTGGAGACGTACTGGAGGGTGACGCAGGCGCCGCCGGCGATGTGGACGTCGGCGCCGCGCCCGTCGATGGTCTTGAAGCTGTTGACGAGGAGCTCCTGGCTGAGCTTGATGGTCATGTCGGCGGCGAAGGTGATCCACAGGGGGGCGTCCTGGATGGCGCCGTAGCGGAGGGTGCCGGGGGCGGGGTTGACGGCGTCGCGGTCGGAGGAGTCGGTGACGACGTAGGTCTGGCCGTCGCGGCCGCCGAGGGCGTTCCGGCCGAAGCCGACGGAGCAGCCGGCGAGGCGGCGGCGGTCGAGGGACCAGTCGGTGCCGGAGCAGCGCCAGCAGTCGTCGATGGGGTTGCCGGTGAGGCAGCCTGGGCCCTGGAGGAGGAGGGGGGGCGGGAGTGGCGGAGTTGGGACTGGAGCTCGCGGACGACGAGCTCCGGGGAAGTGGAGTTGGGGGGAGGGAAGTGGTTAGGAGGAGAATGTGGGTGGTGGAGAGGAGGAGGAGTAAGAGAGGAGGAACAAGAAGAAGAGCCATTTGTTATTTGTTACTTGTTATTTGCTTGTTAGTTGTTGTGGTGTGTTAATGGGAAAATGGAAGAAATGGAGAGGGGGATTTATAATAACTGAGAATTTAGGGTTTTAAAAAAAAAAGAATAGGGATAGAGAGGGGATAGGATTATTTGTAAATTTTCTTTTTTGACAGCGACTGGAGGAGGAGGAGGAGGAGGAGGAGGAGGACGGTGGATGAGAAGACCAACAATAGTGAGAGAGAGAGAGAGGAATCAAGAATGAGGTCCTCTGAGGAGGTATGGTGGTGATGGTGCAAAATGCAATAGCTTGTTAGGGAGGGGATGCTTTGAGTTGGAGTGAGGAAGTTTGGAGTTGAGGAGAATTGGATTTGTAATTAAGGTATTTCATATTGATATTTGATTTGGGATTTGGGATTTGGAGAGAGAGAAAGGGAGAGAGAGATGGGGGAGAGAGGAACTTTTGGTTGGAGAAGCGAGGTGTGCTACTCATGCTGCTGCTGTTGTGCAACTTGGGAGTCCTGCAGTACTGGTTTCTGACACAAGGGGAACTAATTCTCTGACTCAGTTTTGTTTTGGGAAGGGGGTGAGGGAGGAGAATGGTGGCCATGAATAGACCTGTCAAGTGGGCCGGGCGGGGGGGCCGGCACGAAAATTGGGTGGGCCGGGCCGGCCGGGCCGGGCCTCTTGGGCCCATGAAATGTAGTGGGCCGGGCCGGGCCGGGCCAAGGGTTGAAAATCTCGGCCCAGCCCGGCACGTGACCCATGGCACAATGGACTTCGGGTCGGGCCGGGCCGGGCTGGGCCGTGCCGAGCTTGATTGGCACGTGAAATTTGGACATTCAATTTTGTTTTTCTTCTCAAATTTTTTCATATTAATTACAATTATTTTTTAAACACAAAAGATTGAACATCCAACATGTTTTCATATATTTTTTTCAACACTCACATATATTTACGTAGATTAACATACCATAATAACATGATTAAGTTTTCTAAATATTAATAACAACCATTTTTGATATAGAAACTACTTAGATTCTTATTATTTGGGTGGGCCGTGCCGGGCCGGGCTTCGGGCCGTGTCGTGCCGTGCTTGGGCTTCGGGCGGGGGGCCTATGTTATGGGCCGATATATGTGGCCCGGCACGACCCAATATATGGGGCCGGGCCGGTCCGGGCCCATGATTAATCGGA
This sequence comes from Iris pallida, assembly GCA_029216955.1. Lineage (NCBI taxonomy): Eukaryota > Viridiplantae > Streptophyta > Magnoliopsida > Asparagales > Iridaceae > Iris > Iris pallida. The sequence goes on along the minus strand of JANAVB010000684.1, from coordinate 32,506 downwards.
CCGGGCCGGCACATGTGCCAAATTTTTGGGCCGAGCTCATGCCGGGCTGGGCCGGCCGGCCCAATTGACAGGTCTAGCCATGAATACAGCTGAGAATTTTGAGTCTTTGACCTTGTGTTTGTGTTTAGTTATCACCCTTGTTAGCAATTCGGCAAACGGAAAAAAAATTCGGAACGACAAAAGTACGAATATAAATCGACTCAGTGCAAATAAAATACGTTAAAAAATTCGGTCAAATATTCAAAAAATAAAAATATTCAGGTTAGAAATTTCACAATTTTAAATATGTTGTCAAATTGATTAATTAAACAGGTTTCTAACATGTTATTGTGCCAAATTTGTCAATAATATATACAGAACACGTTTAAAACTTCGCATGCTTAAAATTTACGTACTGATTTGGATCTGTCAAAAGTACGCAAGTACTATATGTTTATAAAAGATACGAAAAAATTCGCGTATAATACGAGTTTTATTCGGATGATTGCTAACAAGGGTTATCACTTATATACAATTTGAGTTTTGCTATACCTACAATTAAATGCTTAAAATTCTCGTACCCTAGGTGTCAGATTTCGATTGAAGGAGGGGGAAAAAGTGATGGGCTCGGTGGAAAAAAATAGGCCTAAAATTAATTTACATTTTCATAAAAATAGCAAAAATTCTAAATGTCGCCCCTACGAATCAACTCAAGGGCTACAATCCCATATCGTCTCTCCATTAACCGTAAAGAATGAGTCTTAGCGTTAAAAAGTGAATTTTCTCTTAACAGTAATCTACTAGTTGTTCCTACAAAATAAAAGGGTAAAGTGCATTTAAATCCTCCTTAGATATCACGAAAATACAAATAAAGACTCGCTGATCGGAAAAATCCAAAAGGTACGAAAATGCTCAAATCACCCCTCCGCTAACTTTTCTGTTAACGGGTGTTAAAATGTGATTGTTTGACCATTTTATCCCTGGGCTATCTAATATTAACTTGTTAAAACGGTTAGTTCTAAAATTATTTTGTTAAAAACGGTTACGCAAAAATACTTGTTAAAAAGTGGATAAATATTAACAAAGAAAAATTGATCTTGCTAGTAAAATTATATTAAAATTATTTTAATTAATATTAACTTGTTAAAAACGGTTAGTTCCGTCAAAAAAGTGGATAAATATTATTTAAAATTATTTTGTCATAAATTATTTTTTATTTAACAAATACATAAATATTTTTGGGAAAAACAAAACTGATAAATACAAAAAATCAATTCTTAAAAAATAGAAATGATGAAAAACTGAAAAAAAATACCAAATAAAAAACAAAAAAATACTATTAAAATATGGAAAAATAAAAAATAGACAAAATATTCCAAAAAACCAAAAAATGAGGATAAATCTTAAACAATAAAAAAAGACAAAAACAAAAAACTATACAAATTTGAAAATAAAAGTCACTTTTAAAAAACTAGAAAAGATTATTAAAAAGATGAAAAAAAAATGAAATAAGAACTAAAAAAATGGAAACAAAAAACAAAATATTAAAAAGATTATTAAAAATAACCTCCCGTTCTTAAAAAGATAGAATTCTCATGCTTGACGTCATTTTCGAAAATAAATGTTCATAATCTAAATAGTAGGTTTTCATCTTAAATTTTTTTTGGAAAAAAAAAATCTTTTAACAAATGTCGGTTAGTCCTGAACTATCCAGCCATTTAACTTAGGTCATGTTTGGTAAACCGTTTGGAGCTAGATAACTGTAACTATATATATTATTTAATATTTTATAATAATTATAATCTTAATTAATAATTATAATAGTTAATAATTTATTAATTACAATTTTATTATAATATTAATTAATAGTAATTTAATCATAATTATAATTATAGTTAATATTTTATATATTATAATAATTTTAATTAATAATTTAGTAATCATCATTATAATCATCATTATAGTCTTACTTAATAATTATTAGTCGACTATTATCGTATTTATGTTGGGAAAGAAGCGCGGAAACCTTTCCCCAAACGGAGAGTACCTGCGAGAGGACCGAGCAAACAACGTACGAACCCAAAAACAAGCACACAAAAACAACCACGCAGACACAGAGAATTTTTGACGTGGAAACCCTTGCGGGAAAAACCACGGGACGATCGGAGTCCAACCCTGAGAAGCCTCCACTAATGGAATAGAAGAATTACACCCTCTACAAACTCCTCCCGATCCAAATCGGATTCCCACAACACTCAGAGACAAGAACAATGATCACAAGGCTACGAAGAACGAGAACGACGAGTAGAGATTACCCGAAACACGATCTCCTTCGAAAACGACCTTCGATCCTCCGTCTTCTTCTCCGAAGTTGCAATGGCACTCTTGCCTCCTTCTCTCTCAAACTTGTGTTGTCCAATGCGATAATACGATAATGAATTAGGGTTGAGAAAACTCAATATCTCCCTAATCCCGCAACCAACCTGGACCGTTGGATTAGATCCAATGATGAAAACTCATCCAAAAAATCGCTTCAGCCCCCGACGACACAGAGTTCGGCCAGAAGTGTGGGGCAACCAGCACCTACTGGCCAAACCCTGGAACGGCCAGACCGAGTTCGGCCCGAACTCGCCATGGGACCGAGTTCGGCCCGAACTCGGATCCCCTGCTTCCAGCAGCTCCAGCAGCAACAGCAGCAACTCCGTCGCCTACTTTCCGAGCTTCTCCGATATCGGACGGCGCTCGTCGCACTCCGGGGTCTTCTCCACATAGGTTGGGAACCCCACCCACTCCAACAAATCTCCCCCTTCACAACTATGGGGAGGACGTCGTCATCCCGACGACCTGCCTGCAGTACTCAAACTTCCCTCTTGGTAGAATCTTCGTGAACATATCAGCTCCGTTGTCATCTGTATGCACCTTCTCAAGCTCCGCGTCCTTCTTCTCAACCACATCCCGTATCCAATGATACCGGGTCTCGATGTGCTTGGACCGGCTATGAAACGTCTGATTCTTCACAAGATGGATAGCACTCTGACTGTCGCAAAGCAAAGTATACTGCTCTTGCTTCAGTCCCATTTCCTGCAACAGCTTCTTCATCCACAACAGCTCCTTGCAAGCCTCCGTCGCCGCAATGTACTCTGCCTCTGTCGTCGACAAGGCAACACACTTCTGCAACCGCGACTGCCACGATACTGCTCCTCCCGCAAACATCATCACGTAGCCCGAAGTCGATCGCCTCGTGTCTACATCTCCAGCCATATCAGCGTCGGTATACCCAACCAGCTTCGACTCGTCACCACCAAAGGAAAGTCTCCAACCAGCAGTGCCCTGAAGATATCGTAGAATCCACTTGACCGTACTCCAGTGTACCCTTCCAGGATTCGAAAGATACCTGCTAACCGTACCAACTGCATGAGCAATATCTGGCCTCGTACACACCATGGCATACATAAGGCTTCCCACAGCTGAAGCATATGGAACCCGCTCCATATCTTCCTTTTCGTCCTCGGTAGATGGACACTGCTCCTCAGTGAACTTAAAGTGAGCCGCGAGGGGGGAACTCACTTTCTTCGACCCGTCCATCCCGAAACGCTGAAGTACCCGGTGAATGTACTTCTTTTGGGACAAGTGTAGCAGCTTGGACTCTCTCTCTCGGCTGATCTCCATCCCAAGAATAGTCTTCGCTGCGCCCAAATCCTTCATAGAGAAGGCCGCGCCCAGCTGGCGCTTCAACTCCGCTATCCTAGTGGCATTCCGACCCACTAATAGCATATCATCAACATAGAGCAATAAGATGATAAAATCATCATCGGCAAAATTCCTCACAAATGCACAATGGTCCGACGTCGTCCGTGCATAACCATGCTTCCCCATAAACGACTCGAACTTTCTGTACCACTGCCTCGGAGCCTGCTTCAGACCATACAAGCTCTTCTTCAACCGGCAGACCAAATGTGACTTGCCCTTCTCACAGAATCCCTCCGGCTGCTCCATGTACAACTCCTCCTCAAGATCACCGTGGAGGAATGCCGTCTTCACGTCCATCTGCTCGACCTCCAAGTCGAAACTGGCTGCTAATGCTAGCACCACCCGAATAGACGAATGCTTGACGACAGGCGAAAAGATTTCATCATAATCTACGCCTTTCCGCTGACCGTAGCCCTTGACTACCAGCCTCGCTTTGTATCGAGGGCGAGTAGCATCATCCGTCTGCTTCACTCTGAACACCCATCGATTCTTCAAAGCCTTCTTGCCCTTTGGCAACCGCACCAGATCATAAGTGGAATTGGTGTGCAAGGAACTCATCTCCTCCTGCATAGCCACCATCCACTCCTGCCTGTGTTCGTCTTCCATAGCCTCTGCGAACTTTCGGGCTCTCCCCCGTCAGTCAGTAGCACATACTCATCCGGCGAGTATCTCGTAGATGGTCGACGATCCCTGTTGCTCCTTCTCAGTGGAGCCACTGGTGCTGGCTGTATACCGACAACCTCCTCCCCTTCAGGAACTACCTCTCCGGCATGCTCATCCTCCTGAGGGACACCCTGACCACCATCAGCAGGCTGATGATCAAGGTTGGGAGCAACTCCATGTACCGGCTCCCCCATAACTGGATCCTCTGCGATGTCCTCTGGAAACTGCTCGAAGCGAAATGACTCTAACTCAGGCAATTCCTCAGCCTCAGAAGGCGTCTCGGAATCCTGAGTGTTGGTCATGGTCTGATCCTCGACGAACACCACGTCCCTGCTTCTGTAGAGCTTTCCTTCCACTGGGTCGTAGAGTCTATAGCCAAACTCATCCCGACCATAGCCGACAAAGACGCATCGCCTCGTCTTCGGCTCAAGTTTGGTCCTCTCGTCCTTCGGTACATGCACGAAGGCTTTACAACCAAACGCCCGCAGGTGATTGTATGACGGCTCTTTGCCGTACCATACTTTGTCAGGCACATCACCCTGCAAAGGAGCACTAGGAGACAAATTAATAATATAAGCAGCTGTGAGAAGAGCCTCACCCCAATAACTGCCCGGCAAATTTGCTTCTGACAGCAAACACCGCACCCTCTCCATCAGTGTCCTGTTCATGCGCTCCGCTACACCATTGAGCTGAGGTGTCTTTGGCGGAGTCTTCTGGTGTCGTATCCCTTGCTCTCTGCAATACGCATCAAAGGGACCGATGTATTCGCCGCCATTGTCGGACCGAACACACAACAACTTCTTGCCCGTCTCCCTTTCAACGGAGGCCTGAAACTCCTTGAAAGTAGGCAGCACCTGATCCTTGGTCTTTAAGGCATAGACCCAAACCTTCCTGGAACAGTCATCAATGAAAGTCACAAAGTAAGAAGCACCACCAAGAGATTTTACCTTCATAGGACCGCAGACATCCGAGTGAATCAACTCGAGCAACGCCGGCTTCCTCGAACTTGGATGACTCTGGAAAGACACCCTACTTTGCTTCCCAGCCAAACAGTGCGTGCATTTCTCCAACTTTGTAGACTTGAGCCCCGGAATCACTTTCCTGTTCACCAAGTAGCTCATCCCCTTCTCGCTGATATGGCCGAGCCGCCTGTGCCACAACTCGGTAGACGCGTCACTGACGGCGTTCACCTCCTGTGCCCCCTCTGCGCTCCCCTCCATATAGTAGAGACCGGACTTCTTGCTTCCTCTGGCAATCACCATCGAACCTCTGGAAAGCTTCCACTGACTATTCCCGAAGAGACTGAAGAATCCCTCGTCATCCAACCTTCCAACCGACACCAGGTTGAAACGGATATCAGGGACATGACGAACATCCTTGAGAACAAGAACCGCACCCGTCTTCGTTCTCAAATGCACATCTCCAATGGCAACCGCCTTCGACACATCTCCGTTGCCCATCTTCAACACGCCACAGTCGCCTGTCGTGTAAGTGGCAAACAGTGCCCTATTGTGAGATACATGTGCTGAAGCCCCTGAGTCCACCAGCCAAGAATTGTCATCGCAGGCGAGGTTAGTAATGACCTCATCACCTACGACGATCACATCGCCTCCATGTACCGAGGCCGCCGCTGTAGTGTTCTCCTCTTGCTTCCCCTTGTCGCCCTTCTTCTCCTTCTTCCAAGCGAAACAATTTCGCTTGATATGGCCCTTCTTACCGCAATGATAACACTCTGAGTCCTCGTACCGACCCTTGGACTTCCCCTGCTCTTGTCTCTGCCACCACCTGGACCCCTGCTTTTGCCCCTTCCGCGGCTCTCTGAAACAAGTGCCTCTGAGTGGTGGGATGTGGATGAAGTGCCCTGAGAACGTCTCCGCATCTCTTCATTCAACACCCCGCTCTTGGCAAACTCCAGACTGACCACGCCCTCTGGAGCAGAAGCGATCATAGATACTCGTACGGTCTCCCACGAGTCTGGCAAGGTACACAGCAGCCACAGTCCCTGAACTTCGTCGTCGAACTTGACTCCCATAGAAGATAGCTGGTCAACCACGCCCTGAAAATCACTCAAGTGATCCGTAATAGACGCCCCATCCTTGTACCGCAGACCCATCATCGTTCGGATCAGGAACAACTTGTTTACCCCGGTCTTCTTCGCATACAAGGATTCCAGCTTATCCCACAACGTCTTCGCGTGCTCAATATTGGCAACGTGGTTGTACACGTTCTCATCAACAAACTGCCGTATGTACCCACACACCTGTATGTGCTCGAACTTCCAGTCCTCCTCGGATTTATCACTGGGCCTCTCGGATGCAAACACAGGTAGATGCAGCTTCTTGACAAATAGCAAATCCTTCATCTTGCTCCGCCAATAATGATAGTTTGTGCCATTAAGGTTCACCATGCGCACCGGCTTCGCGTCCATCTCTCCTCTCTGGTTCCTCTGTCAACTCCTGACACCCTTTGAACCCAAAGCTCTGATACCACTCTGTTGGGAAAGAAGCACGGAAACATTTCCCCAAACCGGAGAGTACCTGCGAGAGGACCGAGCAAACAACGCACGAACCCAAAAACAAGCACACAAAAACAACCACGCAGACACAGAGAATTTTTGACGTGGAAACCCTTGCGGGAAAAACCACGGGACGATCGGAGTCCAACCCTGAGAAGCCTCCACTAATGGAATAGAAGAATTACACCCTCTACAAACTCCTCCCGATCCAAATCGGATCCCCACAATACTCAGAGACAAGAACAATGATCACAAGGCTACGAAGAACGAGAACGACGAGTAGAGATTACCCGAAACACGATCTCCTTCGAAAACGACCTTCGATCCTCCGTCTTCTTCTCCGAAGTTGCAATGGCACTCTTGCCTCCTTCTCTCTCAAACTTGTGTTGTCCAATGCGATAATACGATAATGAATTAGGGTTGAGAAAACTCAATATATCTCCCTAATCCCGCAACCAACCTGGACCGTTGGATTAGATCCAATGATGAAAACTCATCCAAAAAATCGCTTCAGCCCCCGACGACACAGAGTTCGGCCAGAACTCTGTGTGGGGCAACCAGCACCTACTGGCCAAACCCTGGAACGGCCAGACCGAGTTCGGCCCGAACTCGCCATGGGACCGAGTTCGGCCCGAACTCGGATCCCCTGCTTCCAGCAGCTCCAGCAGCAACAGCAGCAACTCCGTCGCCTACTTCCCGAGCTTCTCCGATATCGGACGGCGCTCGTCGCACTCCGGGGTCTTCTCCACATAGGTTGGGAACCCCACCCACTCCAACAATTTATTTATTTATTAATTCTAACTAAAATTGTAAATCTTGGTAAAAATTTATTTTCATCACATGTATTACTTTAAACAAATAACTTAAATATTACTAAACGTGTCAAAAATCCAAAAATAAATTGCAAAACATGTATGTGGAAGCATGGTCCGGTTTCTCATCCTCCCATAGTAAAAAATTACAAGAATTTGTTGAAAAATTTGCACTCCCGTAGAATCATCTTCCAGGATTTGTTGGTGTCAATAAAGTTTTCAATGGGCTAATTAATCCACAATAGCAATAAATTGTTCTTCCATAATTTCTATTTGGACGTCTTGAGAAAAAAAAGGAATAAGTAAAAAAAACTTCAAACATTACATGAGAGCAAATAAGTAAAAAAAATGGAATATAAAAAAAATTTGCAGTTGGATTTGAGATCTGTAGGTAAAAAAAAGCTTCAATACATTAAATGAGAGTAAAGTAAAAAAAAAAGAATATAAAAAAAATTAAATATTATTTTTCCTTCCAACCAACCGGTCAAAAAATAGAAAATATAAAGTTTAGGTTTTATGTTTCAAACAAACATTCATATATATTGAAAATGAAAGAGAGCCAGCAGCAGCCACAATGTAAGCATTAGGGATATTTTGGGTAGTGCACATTTTTTTCCAAAATATGGGCTCTAACGGCAACTTCTAACATCATTTTGACGGAAAGGGGCTTTCCGAGCAAAAACGGTTTTGCGGGAGGTGCAAACTGCTTAAGTTTTCTAAAAGGTCTTATTTTGCGAACGAGGCAACTCTAAGGAGGGTTTAAATGCACTTTACCCAAAATAAAATGACAAACAAACCAATAATAGCAACAAGAACATAATATGCAGATGACTTAATTGTACTTTGCTACCCTCAACTATTCCGCTTTTTCAACTTGATATCCTAAATTTTTTTTGCAACAAGTTGATACCTCAACTATTATTTTTTTCAACTTGATACCTAATTTTTCAAAAAATCCCAAAATGCCCTTATCCCTTCCCTTTTCCCTTCTCCCCTCCCCCCCTCCCCCACTCTGGCCACCCCCACCCTCTCGCTTTGCCTCCCCTCCGGCCACCCCCCTCTCCCACGTCCGGCCAACTCCCCCTCCCGCTTCCGGCACCACCTTTGTCACGCCCCGCTCCCGTAGGAGCGATCGTCCTCGCTAAGGCATGATGCCGCACGAGCCTAGATTTCGCTCGTGCAAGGCGGGTTCCATAACGGCCGATTTCAGCGGCTGCGACGGGGTCGTCGCACAGAAGTCCCAAGCAGAGACATTGAATTATAGCAGCGGAATTTTAGAACAAAACACAAGTTACTCAAAGAAGCTCTTTATTGATATTGAACAAAGGTTACATTGGTGGCGCAAGGCCAATATTACAATCACTCAAGCTCACTCTTCTCACATTTTACAAGTTCACTCAGCTCTCTCATCTCTCAATTACAAGTCTTGATCCAGCGGAAGCTTCGGAAGGCGATTGTCTATACATTATGTCCCGTATAAGTCTTTTCTCCATGCGGTCGCACGCTTCGAATCGCCAAGGAACTCCGTGCCTCGACGCATCCAAGCGAGCTCCGTGCCACGAGCTTCTACCTGTGCCTGCACATGTAAACTATGTGGGTGTCAGTGCTCAACTGTACTGGTGGAGTGAGCTCCTCGCCCACCCATACAAAACCAACACGTTTACTTTACTTTGTGCAACATAGTCCCCTTTATGATTATCTTTCTACTCTTGCCTTAGGATCAGTTTTAGGACCGGCTGTAGTGCCCCGTCCCGCTCAGTCAATCGGAGGAATCGAAACGCCGACGGCGTTCGGACTTAGCCTTACAACGGCGACTCGAAGACATCTCGGTCAAGGCGACCGCTCGCTCAGGTGGGGTAGTTTCGGTGAACTTGCCTCATCTTTGCCTTCACATAATAAATCGTGTTTTCAACTTGCACAAGTAGGCTTAATAATAAAAGAGATGAATCCACATAGCTAAGGGAATAATCCCGATGGGTCAAAATAAGTTAGAACATGGAAAATGTCCCACGGTCGGCTTAGAGTTGGTGCACGGCGTGCTTTGAAAATGACACTCGGTCCTTCGTCCTGTGGCTTGGGAGAAGGGAAGCTGGTCTTCGACACAAAGTTATGAAATAGCCTAAGTCATAGGCGTCGCCTGCGTGAATGCTTGTTAAAGCATGCACGGTCCCGTCGAATTATCCCGACACTTGAGTTGGCCTAAGTTATAGGCGTTGCCCACGTAAATGCTCGACAAAGCATGCACGTTTCCATAACGCAAGGCTTGGCATAGCCTTTGCTCGTCCCTTGAGTCAAGTTATAGGCTCGATTAAGTTCGGCAAAGTTGCGCCGATCGACCTAAGTCATTTCTAGCGCTGTCCCGCTCTTTCTGCGGTTGTCAAGTTAAATAGTCCCGCGATCCCAAGGCCCGTCATATGAAGTATGACTTGTGCGATAGCGTCGGGTAGATCAGAAGTCGAGTTGAGGCACGATTTCACGATCCTAGAGTTTTTAAAGGCACGGGCCACGATTGATTAGTTGAGTTTTAGAAAGTGTCTAAATAAGTTGTTGTCTTAAGTTAAAAGAAAGGAAGAAAGAAAGAAATGCTCACGACTGGGTCGTTGAGGCAAGAAAGAACAATGCTCGCGACTACGGGTCGTCGAGGCAAGATCTCAGATGTGAGAAATGGCACTAAAAGAGAGGAAATGGCACTAAAAGAGATGGTAACACCAGAAGTGAATGACTATGTGAGACGTCAGTTTGAGTCGGTCTTGCATGGTCATGGACAACTTGTCGACAAGGTAGAGTTTCCCCGAATCGGCAACCTGTGGCGCCACGGGACCGATTGCGGCCTAAGGAAACATAAAGGCTCTGGGAGCCAAATAAGCTGAGCCTGGGGCAAAGTATTCGGTGGACGCGGAATAGGGCTAGCTACCCAAAGAAGGTCCATCCTATACTCAGCAAAAAGGAGTCCACTATGGCTCGGGGAGTCAGTGACCAAATCATATAGATGAGTCGGCATAGCGGCAGATCCGCGGGTATGCCTTTGGATTTAGTTGAGTTGTCGAAGGTGTATACAAGTTAGAGTACACATGTTTGGGCTTAAAGAATGGCTACAACATAGGCGACGTGCTTCGGCACGAGATGTGGCATTGAGTCTTGAGTTGTCGGCATATAGTTGCATAAGTTGGTTGAGTTGTTTGAGTTTAAGTCAAGGAAACCGCCGCAAGGCAAAGTCGGTTGGTGATCAAATGGCACGAGCCGCGAGGCGGCGATATGGTTGAGTCGCACTGAGTTGCGAGGCACGACACAAATGAGTTATAGCACGGTCGTAAGGAAATTGGGCACTACCGCGTAGTTGCGTCTCTGATTCTGGCCGAAAGGCAAGCACGACCTGATAGGTTAACGTTGTGGCACGAGGAGTGGTCTAGAGGCAAAGTATGAGTAACGTTGACATTGCAAGCACAGAATGGTTTTGACACACAAGTTGCGCCAAGGCGCCGGTCCTAAAACTGAACCTAAGGCAAGAGTAGAAAGACAATCGAAAAGGGATTTAAGCTGCACAAAGTAAATGAACGTGTAGGTTTTGTATGGGTGGGCGAGAAGCTCACTCCACCAGTACAGTGGTACTGACACCCACACAGTGTTTCATGTGCAGGCACAGGTAGAAGCTCGTGGCGCAGAGTTCGCTTGGATGCGTCGAGGCACGGAGTTCCTTGGCGATTCGAAGCGTGCGGCCGTAAGAAGTGAAGACTTATACGGGACATAATGTATGGACATCGCCTTTCGAAGCTTCCGCTGGATCGACAAATATTGAGAGATGAGAGAGAGAGCAGAGTGAACTTGTAATGAGAGAAAAGTGAGCTTGAGTGAGCTTGAGAGACTTGTAACATTGGCCTTGCGCCCCATTGTAATCTTTGTTTCAATATCAATAAAGATCATCTTTGAATGACTTGTGTTTTGTTCTAAATTCCGCTGCTAATATTCAATGTCTCTGCTCGGGACTTCTCTGCGACGACCCCGTCGCAGCCGCTGAAATCGGCCGTTATGGAACCCGCCTTGCACGAGCGCAATCTAGGCTCGTGCGGCATCACGCCTTAGCGAGGACGATCGCTCCTACGGGAGCGGGGCGTGACATAGTGGTATCAGAGCACGGCTTTACGTCCTTGGATAACCGATTGAATTCTTTAACTCGTTGTTTTCGCAAACTCTGTTGCTTCCGCAAGTTGATATCGTTGGTGCACTCTCTCTCAATTGTTCCACGGGATGTCCATACAATAAGTCTAACTATTTTGCAAAACATAGGAGAACAGTTTTTGGATAAGAAACAAAAGATGGTTTGCGTAAGCACGGTTGGCTAAGTCGGGCTGGGCATATACACCAAAGTTGCGTCGACCTTAGAAAAGTCGAGTGCGGAAATTGAATAGCATCGAGCTAGAATGAGTTAAACTCGATTGAGTAAAGTAAGATGAGTATCGATAGGGGTACTATCGAGCGACGATGTCGTCGGTGCGATATAGATGAGCGTGCTTGGGTTTTGAGGAATGGTTCGAACGGGATTGAAGAAGTCGATTTTGAATCAAATAATAAGTTGAGGATTGGTTGAATGACTTCATTCCTGAGTGGTGTATGCGATAGGCTCAGGGATGTCGAACGATACGAATTGAGAAAAATAAGTTGGTCGATGACTTAAGATGGACGGATGAAGAATACGTGAAATTGGTTGGAGGAAATTGATATTGTAAATGATTCGAGGGAAAATGATCGGAATTGGTGTTATGAATGTCGAGGAAATTATCCAGTCGGACGATAGCACCATTCGCACGACTCAGAATTTGGTTGCAAAGGAAGATCGCCAGGTTACGCATATCGTCGATGGTATTGAGGCGTATCAAAGATCGCTATGCGATAACTCGGGGGTACTCTAACTCAGCGAAAGACGATCGTGCAAGTGTTATTGTTCGATTGGATGCTATGTTTTGGATTTTGATTGAGATGAATGTTGGATGAAAGTGATCGTGTCTTGATGGTTATGCGGATGGCCACAGCGTCGACGATCTTGTCTTGCGCGAGCGCAACTCTAGCCTCGCACATGCGTTGCGTCGGATTTGGGGCGATCGTTCCGCGTGAGCGCTGACATGGTGATTCATGTCGCGGGAATGATCGAACTCGAAAAATTAGGACGCGACAACTTTGATTGTCTCGACTTGTCGGTTCGATGCAAATGAAGATTCGAGGATGTTTTGACTTGTGATCGATGAATGAAATGAACTTGAGGATTGAGTAGGTCCAATCCGCGCATCGAGAATGAATTAGTCTAGACACAAAACAAGAGTTACGTCCCGATGAGAATGACTATCTCGCGGGAGCGTGCATGGTGATTCATGCCCACCGCGGTTAATCTGACTCGCGTGAGATCGGGGCGCAACATGTTGTTAAGCTAGACGACCTTGTGATCGATTTCGTGAATTGGAATAGATGACTTCAGAAATGTGGATTATGGTTTAGCGGTGAATTACGTAGTAGTGTGCTTGACTTGGAAGGGTTTGATAGGCAGATTATGTCGAACGTGTTCGAAGAGATAGACCATGCAAGATGGCTTGTTGAACGGGCGATATTGATACGTCGGAGAATTTGGTTGACGTGAGTTGTAGGATGGCTTTGCTAAATAACTCAGGCCCCGTGCGGCGAATGTTAGGATGTGCGTAGGGAATCGATGCTCGATGTTTAGAAATCGGAGTGATGCGAGCTTGGGTAGAAAATCCCGTACTATCAACTTGGTTTGACCTTAGGATGGGGGTCAGTGTTGATATTGTTGTTTGGGAACTATGATTCCAATACTGACGAATAACTTTAGCCAAAAGACATAGCCTAGCGAATAGGCGGACGTCCCGGCGCAAAGCGATAGAAGTTATGGTGGCACCACTCGCGAGCTCGGTAGAGATGCATGTATATCAGGGACGCTTGAATACGTGCACGAATCCGACTCGAGTGGCGATGGCGGATTCTCTATCACAAGGCTTGGCTGAAATGTATGTACTTTGGGGACGCCTGAAATATGTGCACGATCCAACCAAGTGATAAGTTGAATCAAGTGAGACTTGAGGAATGGAAAGTGTTGAGGATTTCAAAATAGAGATTCGAAGAAAAGATTGAGGGTAGTGCGAGCGTGGCTCGGATTGAGGAAACGCATAGGCGTAGTATATGCGAGAGTTCCTGAATGTTGAGTAAGGTGATAAGTCAATAAGTAAGTACTCAGTAAGTCTCGAGGACGAGACTTGTTCTGAGTGGTGTATGTTGTAGTGCCCCGTCCCGCTCAGTCAATCGGAGGAATCGAAACGCCGACGGCGTTCGGACTTAGCCTTACAACGGCGACTCGAAGACATCTCGGTCAAGGCGACCGCTCGCTCAGGTGGGGTAGTTTCGGTGAACTTGCCTCATCTTTGCCTTCACATAATAAATCGTGTTTTCAACTTGCACAAGTAGGCTTAATAATAAAAGAGATGAATCCACATAGCTAAGGGAATAATCCCGATGGGTCAAAATGAGTTAGAACATAGAAAATGTCCCACGGTCGGCTTAGAGTTGGTGCACGGCGTGCTTTGAAAATGACACTCGGTCCTTCGTCCTGTGGCTTGGGAGAAGGGAAGCTGGTCTTCGACACAAAGTTATGAAATAGCCTAAGTCATAGGCGTCGCCTGCGTGAATGCTTGTTAAAGCATGCACGGTCCCGTCGAATTATCCCGACACTTGAGTTGGCCTAAGTTATAGGCGTTGCCCACGTAAATGCTCGACAAAGCATGCACGTTTCCATAACGCAAGGCTTGGCATAGCCTTTGCTCGTCCCTTGAGTCAAGTTATAGGCTCGATTAAGTTCGGCAAAGTTGCGCCGATCGACCTAAGTCATTTCTAGCGCTGTCCCGCTCTTTCTGCGGTTGTCAAGTTAAATAGTCCCGCGATCCCAAGGCCCGTCATATGAAGTATGACTTGTGCGATAGCGTCGGGTAGATCAGAAGTCGAGTTGAGGCACGATTTCACGATCCTAGAGTTTTTAAAGGCACGGGCCACGATTGATTAGTTGAGTTTTAGAAAGTGTCTAAATAAGTTGTTGTCTTAAGTTAAAAGAAAGGAAGAAAGAAAGAAATGCTCACGACTGGGTCGTTGAGGCAAGAAAGAACAATGCTCGCGACTACGGGTCGTCGAGGCAAGATCTCAGATGTGAGAAATGGCACTAAAAGAGAGGAAATGGCACTAAAAGAGATGGTAACACCAGAAGTGAATGACTATGTGAGACGTCAGTTTGAGTCGGTCTTGCATGGTCATGGACAACTTGTCGACAAGGTAGAGTTTCCCCGAATCGGCAACCTGTGGCGCCACGGGACCGATTGCGGCCTAAGGAAACATAAAGGCTCTGGGAGCCAAATAAGCTGAGCCTGGGGCAAAGTATTCGGTGGACGCGGAATAGGGCTAGCTACCCAAAGAAGGTCCATCCTATACTCAGCAAAAAGGAGTCCACTATGGCTCGGGGAGTCAGTGACCAAATCATATAGATGAGTCGGCATAGCGGCAGATCCGCGGGTATGCCTTTGGATTTAGTTGAGTTGTCGAAGGTGTATACAAGTTAGAGTACACATGTTTGGGCTTAAAGAATGGCTACAACATAGGCGACGTGCTTCGGCACGAGATGTGGCATTGAGTCTTGAGTTGTCGGCATATAGTTGCATAAGTTGGTTGAGTTGTTTGAGTTTAAGTCAAGGAAACCGCCGCAAGGCAAAGTCGGTTGGTGATCAAATGGCACGAGCCGCGAGGCGGCGATATGGTTGAGTCGCACTGAGTTGCGAGGCACGACACAAATGAGTTATAGCACGGTCGTAAGGAAATTGGGCACTACCGCGTAGTTGCGTCTCTGATTCTGGCCGAAAGGCAAGCACGACCTGATAGGTTAACGTTGTGGCACGAGGAGTGGTCTAGAGGCAAAGTATGAGTAACGTTGACATTGCAAGCACAGAATGGTTTTGACACACAAGTTGCGCCAAGGCGCCGGTCCTAAAACTGAACCTAAGGCAAGAGTAGAAAGACAATCGAAAAGGGATTTAAGCTGCACAAAGTAAATGAACGTGTAGGTTTTGTATGGGTGGGCGAGAAGCTCACTCCACCAGTACAGTGGTACTGACACCCACACAGTGTTTCATGTGCAGGCACAGGTAGAAGCTCGTGGCGCAGAGTTCGCTTGGATGCGTCGAGGCACGGAGTTCCTTGGCGATTCGAAGCGTGCGGCCGTAAGAAGTGAAGACTTATACGGGACATAATGTATGGACATCGCCTTTCGAAGCTTCCGCTGGATCGACAAATATTGAGAGATGAGAGAGAGAGCAGAGTGAACTTGTAATGAGAGAAAAGTGAGCTTGAGTGAGCTTGAGAGACTTGTAACATTGGCCTTGCGCCCCATTGTAATCTTTGTTTCAATATCAATAAAGATCATCTTTGAATGACTTGTGTTTTGTTCTAAATTCCGCTGCTAATATTCAATGTCTCTGCTCGGGACTTCTCTGCGACGACCCCGTCGCAGCCGCTGAAATCGGCCGTTATGGAACCCGCCTTGCACGAGCGCAATCTAGGCTCGTGCGGCATCACGCCTTAGCGAGGACGATCGCTCCTACGGGAGCGGGGCGTGACACCGGCGCCTTAGCGCAACTTGTGTATCGAAACCATCCCGTGCTTGCAATGTCAACGTTAACTCATACTTTGTCCCTAGACCACTTCTCGTGCCAACAACGTTAACCTATCGAGTCGTGTTTGCCTTACGGCCAAAATCAGAGACGCAGCTACACGATAGACTCCTTTTCCATGTGACCGTGCTACGAAATCCATATTGAGACCATGCCTCGCAATTCAGTGAGACTTAACCATATCGCCGCCTCGCGGCCCTTACTACTTTGACCACCAACTGACCCAATCAAGACTTTTGAATGTTAGTGTCACTCAACCAACTTTGCCTTGCGGCGGTTTCCCGACTTAAACTCAAACGACTCAACCAACTTATGCAAACTTATACGCCGACAACTCAGAACTCGATGCCACATCTCGTGCCGAAGCACGTCGCCTATGTTGTATTCATTCTTAAGCCCAAACATTGTATTCTAACTTGTACCCACATTCAACAACTCAACTCAATCCAAAGGCACCCACGCGGATTTCCGCCATGCCGACTCATCTATATGATTTGGTCACTGACTCCTAGAGTCATCGTGGACTTCTCTTAGCTTTTGTTAGACGGGCGCCCCTTTCAGCGCAAGGTAGCTAGCCCCGCTGCAAGTCCCCGCCTAACCCGTGCCAAAAGCACAGCTAAATTAATTGTTTTCCAATGCCCGCATCGGTCCCGTGGCCTCGGGTTGCCGTGCGGGAAAACTCTCACCTTGTCGACAAGTTGTTTGTTTCCCAATGCCCGCAGCGGTCCCGAGGCCTCGGGTTGCCGTGCGGGGAAACTCTCACTTCGTCGACGAGTTGTCCAATGACCATGCAAGACTCGACACAAACTGACGCCTCACACAATCATGCTACCTCTAGTGTTACCATCTCTTTCAGGGCCAAGATCAATATTTCTTTCTTATGCGACCGTCTCGCCGACATGTAGCCGCGAGCATACTTCTTTCTTATGAGACCGCCTCGCCGACATGTAGTCGCGAGGCCTCGCCGACATGTAGCCGCGAGCATACTTCTTTCTTGCCCTATCATTTTACTCAACTCAAAAACAACTATTCACAACACTTTCCAAACTCAATAAATCAACCGTGGCCCGTGCCTTAAA
>JANAVB010000684.1:0-10000 GCA_029216955.1 Iris pallida | reverse complement strand
CTAAAACTCAAACAAGAATGAGCAAAAATACAAAGTAAATATTTTCAAATTGTTACAAAAGGGTAAGCAAAAAATTATACATACAAGATTTAATTATGTGCGAGGTGAGATTCAAACTTGTAAACTCTAAGTTGAAAGCCCAAAGCACTATCACTTGAGTTCAGGACCGGCCCAAGGAATTGGGTTGTCCTAGCCGGAACTAATTTTGGTTGTCCTTTGCCCTTGAATCCAAAAGAGAGGATACAGTGTTCAGGAGTATTTGTTGTTCCTGACAACGAGTGGGGTTTGCGGTGGTGTCAAAGTCTCCCGTTTTGACGGTGACGTGGAGCCTGGATTCCGAGTCCCTCTTCCGACTCTTAAGCTACTCGAGATCTTTTTTGTGCAAGTTTAACACACTAACACTATGCCACAAATGTTTTGGGATCAAGGAGGGTCATTGAAGCAATGGGTAATTGTGGAGTTTAGCATACTAACACTATGCCACAAATATTTTGGGATCAAGGAGGGTCAATGAAGCAATGAGTAATTGTGGCGAACTCGCCTCCACTGGGGCTCGAACTTCGACCACTTGGACCGCATGCATCTCTCTTAACCACTAGGCTAGAGGTCGTTTGCGATCAAGGAGGGTCAATTACCATCGCTTGAAATATATATATATATATATATATATATATATATATATATATATTATATATATATATATAATATATATATATATATATATTGGAATCAGGTAAATTATTTCTGGAATCGCTCTAACTGGAATTCGAACTACTGACCTCTCGGGCCACATGCATCTCTCTTAATCACTTGGCTAGAGGTCATTTGCTATATATATATATATATATATATATATATATATATATATATATATATATATATATATATATAGCAAATGACCTCTAGCCTAGTGGTTAAGAGAGATGCATGACGTCCGAGTGGTCAGGAGATTGATTTCCAGTGGGAGCGTTCGCCACAAAACCAGCCAGTTGGTTTTGTATTATAGAACCACCTTATGTTTTATGAATTGGATTGAAATTTAGTGGTTGAGATTAAAAGGTATAGACTCCACCACATTTTAAAGTTATTTAATCTTAACCATGCAATTCCAATCCAACGTGTATAACATATGTTGGTTCCATAATACAAAATCAACCGGTTGGTTCAAAGCACTCGTCATATATATATAGGGGGTCCTAAACGGTCGTCCTGAGACATAGTCGGCCCTGCTTTAAAGTTTTTCTCTTTAGAACTTTGCAACTTTTATAGGATGATATCAACCAAAAGAACAAAGAAAAGTAAAGCGGAAAAGTAAGGTATAAACCACATGCCGCAAGTGTTCCCTAGTGAGCAAGAGTGAGACGAGCTCAATTAATTGTCCATGCATAGCATGCATTTGATACGGATGTTGTTGTGAATTCCATATGGTCGATCAAATAATTGAAGTAACATATACATATACATATACATGCACATCCTTGCCTTTCCAAAATTCAACAAGTTTCGGATGCAATGTCACTTTCTTATTCATGTACCTATCGTTCCCTACGTGATCGACGCACACACTAACGCATATATGCATGGGCCATGTGAGAGGGAGAGACATCCAATGTGGCCTACTCACCATCGATTCCACCGATTTTTAGGAAAGATATCCTTTGAGGGGACAAGGGGACTCTAAGTGAGTGTTAAGTGAACCTTGACGTATTTATTAATTGTGTATTATAATTATGTTTCGGGGGGTCTAAATTTTTTAGACTTCTGAAATTGCAAGACATGTGATCCCTCTATATTATCATTTAAAAAAAAAACCCATAAGGTAACTCATTAGTTCTGAATTTTTAAACTCGGCCATAAAAAAAGCGATATATACATTCATCTGATTTACGTGTTATATCTATATTATAAGTTCTTATTATGGGTTCTTACTTGAGTTTGTGTATTCGAATTGTTTTATGATTTACTTTTTTTTGCGATGCCTGATGCGCACGGGACTTTGTGTACACTGTGTTACATGTCATTTGGGTCCAACTGTCCGTAATTTTTACACGCACATCCGTCTCCTTCGCAGTTCGTTTTCGAGACCGTCCGTCTAGCGAAAAAAGTTGTACCTTTCCTCACTGACCATAAGAGCCAGTTGAGTTCGGTGATTTCGTTTCACTTGCAATTTTAGAGAATAGAAACCAACTTGTGCCATAATTCTAGAAGCTGCTGCTATATATTTGAATTCCACAACATTGGAGGATGAAATAGCAAATACTTATTCCTTACTATTTAGGGTTTATAATTAGCGAGGCTTAAATACTAAATATAATGTGCAGTATTTGCAGGGCTGTGGAACCAACACAACACAAAAAGTAGTCTTGGGTTAGGACCCATAGACCTTATCGGTAGCTTGTCTATGGTTAACGCGGACTTAATGATTGGGCCGATAGCCTTTAAATGAGACCAATTCCGAATAGTCGCTTGGCACGGCCCAAATCTTAAACGACGACCAAATATACAAAGTACCCATATTTTGTTTAGTTAGTAAGGTTGCGCTCGTTCTTCGCTATAGTGGTGCATGAGCTTGAAGATGTACTTGACAAACCAGACGAACGCGGTGCTGCCACCACCACCATGGACTGGGTCGCGCGGGGCTTCGCACTTCCTCATCATGGTCATCTTCTCCTCTTGCTTATATCACTACAAAAAAAGTAGACTTTTGGGACGACACTATTAGGAACACTAGTCTACAACGTCCTAAAAAAATAGTTTTCGAGACGACTATGTTTTTGGTAACAAAAAGTTAGTAATATTTAGGACATATTGAAAAATAGATCTCTTATTTGGGACTATTAAAATTTACCGTCACAAATAATTTCTAGGGTCGTCCCAAATAGTCTCGGCGGGAATAACAAATATTTGGCTGTTCATTACCAAATTTTATGGAAAAATTTTCCCTCTCTCATATTCTCTCATATCCGTTGGATCTTGGAGCATAAATCCCCACCACATGTTTAGTTTTTTTTTTTGGTATTACAACCTTAAAAAATTTGGACATTAAAACCTTAAAAAAATTGGGCTTCCCCAAATCCCTCCCCCCTCCTTCTTCTAACCCTCCTCAAATCATAACCCTAATCCCAGAATAGGAGCTCGGTGTCGTGAAGTCTGGGCTTCTCTTGAAGGCGATGGAGCTCGGCGTGACCCTCTCCTCCTTCTAGCACCTCGGACTCCTCTTAAAGACTGACGACGGTGACCGTTTCAGACCAAGGTAAGCTTTCCGATCCATAGGCTTTGTCACCTCCGGATCAACAAGACATGTCAGAGGTTGTAGAGTTGGACCTCGGCGACGATGTGGACGGGGACTCGCTGGCAGGTGACCGTCTCGCAGAGGTAGTAGAGAATAAGCTTCTCATCGGTCGGGTGGAAACGGAAGCCGGGGGACAAGTTCAGCTTCGCCTACGCCTCGCTTATTCTTCTGTAAATCATTGCTGCTGCTGCTTATTCTTCTTCTCTGTATCGAATCAAATGTGTACACGGGCTGATTAATTGATGATCACTGGGAGGCGCGACGAGACGGGACGAAAATAGAGGGGTGGATTTTTGTTTATATAAGTTGTGGCACTCTTAACCTCAGGTATCCCGGTGCCCTAATTTTTTGGTAAAGAAGAATTTATTTTACTCCAGATGGACGTGTACATGGCGACACGGACACATCATAGACATGGTGAGATTGACACATGGTAGACATGGCGACACGGACACATAATAGATTTTGGCTATCATAGTATAATTTGTTAGTGTTTTTGTCCATGTCCAGTACATGTTCAACAGTATATGCCACTGTGCCGTAAAGAATTTTGGGAGTATCCACTTGTGCTTTCTAAGGGATACTTACAAGCTGCATAGTTATAGATTTATGTCCAAAAGTAAAATGAAATTTTATTTATTTTTCTGATCACCAGGACAAATCAGAAGGAGAGATCAACAATGAAAGGCGCATATCATAGTCAGGTGGGTGGGGTTGCTTTACTAGTACCTAGCAGTATGATTATTTAGTTGCCTTCTTCATGTCACATTTATCGGCTATGTTTGACATTTGGATATTTATGATTGTTAGTAAATTTTCTTGTTTGGTACAAACTTTTAGTATCTGTAGTACCAATTTTAGGAAATAAGTTTTTTTTTACTGCTTTAGATGCCTAGAAGAGATTTTATCATCGACCCGTGAGATTGTCATCGACTTGCGGACGAGCATTATCAATCTCCCAGCCAACATCGGGATTCCTCAGCTGATATTTGTGAGATTTTTGTCTACAACTTCACTTTATTGGTTTATGTTCAAAAAAAAATCAAATCAGAAAGGCTTCTTTCTTTGCTTGTTTGCTTGATTGTTTGATTCTTTTTTATCATGATGGTGTTGTCATATTAGCTAGCTGATGTATGCTTATATATTTTATCATTTTGGATCAATGATATGGTTGAATATTTTATTCAGCAATCAGAAGAAATTAACGGTTTGAGTTACATTTTGGAAACCTCAGAAGTTCCATGATTTATAAAACACCTATAATTGTATTGCTTTATTGATATTATTATGTTTTCTGGAACAACTAATTAATGGAACGGACTCAGAAGAGCACCTTTATAAGTTTTGTAATCATTTTAATTGGGGGAATGATCTTTTAGCTAATCCCTAAGTATATTATTTACGTTGTTGATACACTTAATGACTATACAACAATTCTATTATAAAGGATCTATCTTCTTCTAAATTCCTTTAGAGTTTGCTAAGGTATACCCTGATGCTTCCTTACTGACCTCAACGAAGCAAATTGTACTACACACGGCTTGGCTGTGTAGACAGTCTCATATTGCATAGGGCTTGGAAGGTTTTTAATATAGTTGTAGAACACTTTTTCCACCATAAAATTTGCACAGATTTTTAAGCTGTCTTGTGGATCAATGTTAAATATTTGGTTGGTATAGGGAATAACCATAATTTATGAGCATCAATATTAGATACCGATGCTATAGATTTTTTAATATTAGAAACTTATTGAAACATAAGAAATGACATGCTAAAGTTTGTAGCTATATGATGGCTTTGATTAACAATTTATTGGTTATATGAAATTAACATGGCAATTTCATATTTAATAACCAACTTACTATGTAATGTCTCAAATAGCTTAAAAGGTAGTTTCAATACAGGCCAGGGCTGGCTGGTATCTTCATTATATTTATGGTTTTTTCACCCAATACCATTATGTTTTACAGTTTCATATTAGCTGTGCTCAAATATGACCCGGTACGGCTGACATTGATTTTCTTATCCTTGCTGTAATTAATGTTTATACTCATGTCCACATGCATGGGCACAATCACTAACAGAGACGCATTGTGTTTGCGAGGGTAAGAGTGTAATGTGTGTATTTTAAGTTTAGTGGTTAGGAAGGCATCATTCAAAACTAGCAAATTCTTGGGTGGAACAATTGTATGTTATTTATTTACTTTATTAGGTTGCTCTACCTCTTTCATTAGCAAAACAAGTTGATCTTTTCTTCAAAAATCTGTTCTTTAACCAAACAAGGGATAATCTCCTGATATGTTGTTTTTTTGTTACTTTCTGCAATTTATTTGGAAAATGCTTTATTTCTTGGTTTGGGCATAGGAATAGTTGGATAATTGTTAAAATAACATCTGGGGTTCAGGATGGACATAGATAGTCTCCAATGGATTAGACTTCCTAGAGATAAATTCTTTGAACTGTTATCTTTTTCAAAGGATCTAGCAGACTCCTATATTATTCGAGTTCTGCTACTTCCTAGAAATTTAGTGGTCCAATTACACCTCCACTTGTTCTAGAGTGAATGCATTTTCCTAGTTTTAGTTTTTATCCTAAAAGGTTCAGCTATATATATTTTACATCTTAATATAATTTCATTTTAGCTGATTAATAGAAGTAAAGTACTCATATTTTCTTGTTTATTTGTATATGACCTGTATATAGGTTGAGGCCGTATGATTAGTCATAAGTTTGATATATCAAATATTTTTTCTCTTTGAGTCTAAATAGTGAGAAAATTTCTATCATATTCTATTTTGATATACTGAAACAAAAATCCCCCTCTGAACTAACTTAACATAAATACCAAAAGATTGGCATTTGAAATCTAGAGGTACCACAAAAAATATCAAAACATTTATTGATAACTGCATTGCATGTCAAAGGCACTGCATCAAACACAAATATCACTACAAGAAAATAGGGCTTTTTCGACGTTTTTGTTTTTCGACGTTTATGACAAAGTTGGCTAAGGCATAATATACCGACGTTCTTCAATAAACGTTGAAAAATACCGACGTTTGCTTGTAGATGTCAAGGAATCACCAACATTTGGTGAAAAACGTCGCATACGTGGGGCGTTCACGACATTTTTTTTCTAACGTTTATCGTCAAGTCGGTTTAGGACCGACGTTTGACAATAAAGGTAGACAAATACAAGTAATTTTCTTGTTGTTAAACGTCAATCTACTACCAAAATTTGGCGCCCAAACATTTCCTTAAATTTTAAAACACTTCTATTTTTCGTTTCACTATAATTCATCCCCTTTCAAATCCATTTCTCACCAAAATCTTTCATTCCATCCATGCCCATCACCACTACCACCACCTGACCATCAGCAGATGGTTCCACCACAAGCAGTTTTGGCAGGAACATAGAATGGCCCGTGCGGAGGGTATGCCACCACACTACGATGTCCGTGGCAGGAGTGATCATTCCGGTTGCTGCGGTGGTGGCAAGAAACGAGCGTGGAGAATGAGGCACAAAGATGTGGGCGGCCCTGGCCTCCGCGACCGTGCTCATGGCTTCATACTGCATGGAGGTTGCCAACCAGGACGGAGCCAACCATGAGCACGTCGCTTCTGTTATCAGGTCGACGATCGATGTCAGTCTACATCAATCCTCTAAAGTACTTCGATCTCTATGGCCTCAAATTCCTCGAGTTATCATAGTGACATCAAGCATACTAACATATAGGTCTTTATTTTTTGCCTTTTTGACAGCTCTAAAGTGAACTTTGTTCTAGAGTTTGGACTTGGAGCCCTTCAATGCTTCTTTCCCCCGGCCTCACTTTTAAAATCTAATAGGAATGGTGTGGAAATTGCCACCTGTCACGCCCAGCATCGAAATACGGAGACGGACTAGGCCAGCTACTCCATATGAGGTACGTAACGTCATACGGCGATCGTGGCTGTCGAGAGACTAGGGGTACATGCTACAATCAAGTCTCCTATGGTCCCACAGAGTTCTATGTCTCAATCAATCAAATCACATCAGCAATTAAATGAACATTAAAGATAAAGCAGTAAGGCGTCCCCGACGCTTCATCAAAATGGTCATGAGAGACTAGCCTTATAATTTAGCTATCTCAGAGAGCCAGAAGTACAAAATTATACACAGCTGCAGTCTGTTTAATTACAATTATGTACTGACACAAAATATCGAGTAATCCGGCTAACAGGTGCGGTGGCTAAATGCCACACAAAATATAAGCAGGAGTGGTGGAGAAGAACCCACTCGAGTCCTCGAACCGCCAATGCTCCTAGTATGCACCATGGATGTCAGGGAGGAAGATCGTATCCTCTGGCTCTGCTACGAGATCTGGCCAAACAAAACCAGCGGGGTCAGCCCCGAATAGCAAGTACCGCCAAAGGGGCACAAGAGTTAAGATTAAAAAACCCAGTTAATAGAATGATTGATAATATTAATACTTATGCTACTTATAGTGTAGGCAACATCCTCGAACCCTATGGCACCCTTACAACCAAACAAGGACAAAAGGTGCCGCATGGAGTCGGGACGTGTCGTACTTCTATAACTTTTACATAAGTTAAAAGGTATAAACAATAAAATCTCCTGATCGTGACTTCGGTCGATAGCCTATCGCAGCATAATAACCAACCCAACAATCAAACAAGAACATGGGTTGGATCATGTACCATGATAGACCATGTTCCTCAGTCATTCACAGAAGTAGCACTTCACAACCAGAATAAGTCTTCCGTTCATAACTTCGGTCCACAGCCTGTCATAGTACGATAACCAACCCAACAATCAAACAAGAACATGGGTTGGATCACGTACCATGACAGTTCGCTTCCCTCAGTTATTCACGGAAGGTAATAGGATACAAGCAAGTCGTTTTCACGGCCAATCAAGTCTACGAGTTTCTAGTGGGACGAGGTTATCCTCGCATCATGTTATTTAGAAAATTCTCAGATCGTATCTTTCCAGCAAGGCTAGCCAATCCAGGGGTTCGCGTAGACAGGTATGATTGAGCACAGGTCCCTCGTAAGGCTACCTTGCTAAAACATATATATATAGCAGGAATTAATCGGATACAGTCATCCACTCGTTGCAGATGACACAGTATCCGTGGAGACCAGCCGGCACGTCGAGACAATATCTCAAGGCGGCTGGTGTAACACGATCTCGGGATTTTGCCCTCCCCATGCAACTAGTACATTTAGTTGCCTAATTTAACCCTAGGTGAAATCTTGGACTCACATGCTGTGGCTGCATGATATCCTCCTAAAGTCGTACTATAGTACGAGTACCCCAAAGAGGATCCATGTCAATCAGTATGTCAACATGTCTACCCTCCTAGTGTAATGCATCATTGTAAATACGCCACGAGGAGTTACGAGTCATTTGTCGAGCATAAACAAGAACTGGAACATTCAGGTACATGTATCAGGTAGGAACACTTTGTTACCGGGGTCACATTAGTGCTCATATCATGCTCGGGACAAAAGGCGTAAGGATAAAATAGGCATATATATATGATAAAAATCAAAAGCGTACTCACAAAAGCACGCACGCTCAAGGGAGCTGCGTACGTGAAAAAGTCACGCAGGCTCACTCAAGGCAGCTTACGTGAAAAATCACGCAGGCTCACTCAAGGCAGCATAGATGAAAGTCACGCACGCTGAGAGAGCAGCGTAGGGGAAAAGTCACGCACGCTGAGAGAGCAGCGTAGGTAAAAAGTCACGCACGCTGAGAGAGCAGCGTATGTGAAAAGTCACGTACGCTACAGAGCACCGTAGGTGAAAAGTCACGCACGCTGAGAGCAGCGTAGGTAAAAAGTCACGCACGCTACAGAGAGCAACGTATGTGAAAAGTCACGCACGCTGCAGAGAGCAACGTAGGTGAAAAGTCACGCACGCTGAGAGCAGCGTAGGTGAAAGTCACGCCCGCTACAGAGAGCAGCGTAGGTGAAAAGTCACGCACGCTGAGAGCAGCGTAGGTAAAAGTCACGCACGCTGAGAGAGACATACTTCCACAGGAAGCGTACCCAAGGCTGCCTACGCAGCACAGTGTGCGTAAGCTAAGCTCGGCACACTGCTCACTGTCTTCTCCAAACAGCAAGAACACCATGGATGAACCCAAAGCTTCAAAACATCACACTTGGCCATCCGAACTCCAAATCCGAATTTCCCAAGTTCCATCTTGGGTGAAATGGATTCTCTTCCACATGGAAGCATCAAAACCCACAAAACCCCAACGAAATAGATCAAACCAAGGAAATCCGAAAATGATTAAAACTTAGATCTACAAAAACCAAAGCTCAAAATGGAAATTTCCAAGTTCTAAACTAGTATAAATTGAAGAGAAGAACATGTTTTGGCAAATAGTTTTGTAAAAAATCATTGACAAAATTATGGATCCATCTCTTGAGCAAGTTGGTACTTGCCTTGGTTGATGGAGGAAATATTTGGTTGGTGGAATGAAATAAATGAGAGGAGAGAGAATGAGATGAGTTGTATTTATAATCTTGAACCCAAGGGTTCATGATGAACTAAAGGGTTCATGATGAACCATTGGTGAACCAAGAATAGTTACCCAAATGAGCCAAAACTGTAGGCCCAAATGCAGAAAATAAATTAGAAAATAATATTTTGTCGAATATTTTTGGGAAACGCATGAAGAAATACAGCATAATAAATATA